>JACJUY010001428.1:9702-80119 GCA_014220935.1 Platorchestia sp. MABIK | reverse complement strand
TCAAGATGACATCAATGCTGCAGTGCACCAAGCTTCAAGATGACATCAGTGCTGCAGTGCATCAGACCAAAGGGCTTTATTGCCCCATTACTCATGAGAACAGGTGTACAGTATACTAATTTAAATTACTCAATGAATGAAATTGAACACTTTTAGAAGCAAAGAGAGTATTTATCCGTCTTCAGAGATAAAATATATGTTATTTTGTGATTAGCCGAATAAGCAGTGACGTTCAATGTCATCGAAACACTTGAAGCGTCAAGGTAACTTGCTCTGCCACCACCTCCAGCAGGTACAGCCACGCCTGCCATCACCCACAGCAGGTGCAGCCTCGGGGTACGACTGCCTGGAGCAGGTAAAATCAGATATAGGACAGCCTGGTGCTGGCACAAGAAGAGGCAGGTGTTGCTGAAACAAGGAAAATTCAAAAATGTACTACCTACAGCAGCACGGCGTGCAGCACCACAGCCCAACAGCACAGCCTGCAGCACCACAGCACCACAGCACCACAGCACCACAGCCCCACAGTACCACAGCACCAGCCCGCAATTGCGCACGGTGCGGACACGGCGGCCGTAAATCGGGCGCCGCGACAGGAGAGCGCCTGACGTCACGGGCGAGCGCCGCTTATTATCACGCCCTTTGGCTTGAGCTTCACGCGCCATTCGAGTCCTGAATTAAATCCATATTAATGGCTTTTAATTCAATTGAGACTAGGAGCTAAGTGAAGGTGATGGCAGTGAAATCAGCCAGCGTTTAATTAACGGCCACCGCTCGCCAGGCTTTTGATGGCTGCCACAAAGGCTTGAATAGTTAAAGGCTATTGAGAGTTAATTCTAGGCAAACCTTTTGCTCTGACATCTTTATGCACCTTCCTCGCAGCCACTGGGTGAGATGTGTATAGTCACGAGAGCGATAAATCTATGAATCAGGCTTTTGGAATCCCTCTTTTCGTTTTAAGTCTTTTTCTGTTATTTCTCAGGCTTTCCCACCATGTCAACGGTATATCTATTCTGTAGTCTCAAATCATTGCCTCTACATGAAAGTACTCTAAAGAAATGGGTTATGATCTTCAATTAAAGTTAGTATAAAAAGTCCCTCTCCGAGTAGAGGCTTCAATCTTCGCGTGAAACTCATGTTGAGTTTTGAATGTTCTGACACTCATGTTTCACCTCAATTAGAAGATACCAAACCGTTCTTGCTAAGTAAGTATTCAACGACAATATAATCTGCAAATCGATATTTAATCACAGGAGAAGCTCAAATAATGTAATTGCTGAAGCTAATGCCTCCTACATCTTTAAGTCTGCTCAAAGAATTTGTGACGTCACGGTCGCAGCCGGAAATCTCGCCTCTAACTCAACCGATGGGGCGAAATTAGTTAGCTCCAATTTATCGTTGATTTTCCATAGAGCGAAGCTGACCAGGCTATGAATAATCTAAGGAGAATTATTTTGTCTATCAAAAGGGTGTATAAAAAATCAGATTTTCAAAACTTTTTCTGACATGGTTGAATACAGAATTGAAGTCAAGCTTGTTTGGGCAGAGCATTTGCCAGCGCTATTTGGTTAAATGAATGATATATTGCACACACGCATTTTTTACACAATCAGTAAGCTAGAGTCCCCATTTCATCATTAAAGCATATGAGGCACACAAAGTAGGAATTCATTCCGTCATTTACCTTTCCATGTTCATCCTGTACAACACCCGATCGTAAAAATCGTCAGTTACAATAAAATTTAGTACGGTTCGAAAACCATCCGAAAAAAGCTCAAAATTGAACACCATAACTAAAATCGGCTTGTCAGCAGCTCCGATCATTCAAGCGGTGTACCACTCTAACTGCGATTCCCTCTTTTGATATCCATACAAATCGGAAAGGACACACTACGTAGGCCCAACAATCATATATTAGGATTCTGTACATCTTCACACGCCACGCTAGTAATTTTGATTCATTCTCGCTCAATATCACAACATTTCTGATTACAATTACTGAGCTATCCATTTGCTTCTAGTCGATTCCTTTGTTATGGCCAGTAGTGTGACGTCATTACCATTTGCCAAGTGTAGTATCAGGTCTGGAGATATTTATAGGAAGCATAGTTTTGGCTAGCGTGAGATACGCTGTAATAATCCTATTAAGGTGGAATTGCCATCACACCGCTGCAGCATCAATTCTTATAAATCTATTTATTGTGTTCGTCATAATGATTAATATTTACGACAGCCATCTTTAAAAATTATTTATATCTAATGATGGGGATCAACGTGGGATTTTCGGATGATATTATTTCAAGAAATGAAATGCGGTATTCGTGTCTTGTCTTCTTGCATTATCATATTTTTATCTTCGCCATCGTGAACTATTTCTTGCCACTCCAATATTACAGAAATCATTCACTATTTGAATAAGTAGTATTGTTGAAGGCTTCAAGGTTTCTTAGTGTTATGCAGCGTGAGGTAGCATTATAATATTATCAACTTTAATATCGTCAGCGACTACTTGAAACTCCCTCCTTAACACGGAAGTAAGACATCATGAACCACATTGAAGATTTACTGCCTAAAACAAAAATCGGCATCTACGGATGCTTTATTTCCAATTGAAGCATGATACATATTACCTTTTACATTGGTTTTTCAAATGCCTTATAACTAACACCAGGACGCCATGGCGCTTTCCCCCGGTCAAAGACCGGTACCCATTTCAGACACCTGGGTAGAGTGGGGTATTGTGCTTACAATTGTTTCTCCTATACCCAACAAAGAAAATCGCCACCAGCGCCGAGACTCGAACCCGGGTTTCCCGCACGGAGTCAGGTCCTATAGACACACGGTGAGCCTAAAAGGAATGAATTCCAGAATTACCTAGCGCATCAAAGATACGCCTATATACCACGTCAAATATAATCCTACACGTTAAAGAATCCCATGCGTGAATGAGATGTTCCCACGCGTCAGAGATAATCAATCCTTCGCGTGAATCACAGGCTGTGAACACAAGCAAATGATGGCACTTATCTTGCTCGTGGGTTCCTGGCTAGCGACCATGGATCCAGGCATATCAATGGATCGAGGCATGTCAATGGATCGTTACACTATGGACAATTTGGAAAATGGGATACTTGGAGTTTGAGAATACTCCATACTTCTGATGTGCAAATGAGTCTCAGATATCAAACTCCCTCGCTGTGCCCAAAGGGAAAGCGAGTATGTCAACAACAAGCTTCTTCATTACGGCCAAGTCAAAAATGCCCCAAGTCAACCGAGGTAAGCTCATTTTTAATATAGAGACTAATGAAACGGTTTTGTGTCGATTATGATCGCCTCTCATGAGCAAGCAACGTCGTTTAACGATAACTCATTTAAAATCCTATTCTCAATATAAACATTGATTACTATTCAATTGAGTTATTAATAATTTCTCATGTAATTTTCCTAAGAACTACAATAAAAAAAAATAATTGAAGTGGAATACTGACAGACAAAATTTTCTCGTAACGTCGATTGATTAGTTAGTTAACAGCCTCCCTTACCACAATAAAGATTTTCAAAAAGAGGAAGGATGAAAGCACCATTTAGTACCGAGCTTAAAGGGAACGTGGTATCTATGCACAAGGTTTGTTACTCCATAGGACCCCGTGCCCATAGAAACAGTAAGTTAAGAAAGAAGTTTAAGAGACTAGATAAAAGTTGAAGAAGAAAGTCAGAGGTACTGAAAAACAAGACAGCACGGAGCCGAAAAAGATGGTTCCCAGCAAAACAAAAAAAAACGTATTTTATTTAAAAAAAAAGCCTGCCTAACTCTCAGCTCGGGAAAGCCTGCCTAACCTCAAATTTTCTTCCGGGAAGTGCTAATTCCCATGGGTATAAAATATTTTAGGGTCAACATCTGACATCTTCAATGAGCCTTGATCGTTGGTCACCGTGACCGAGTGGTTTAAGAGCGCGCGCCCTTCACGGAAAGGTGTCGGTAGTTCGAATCCCGGTAGTGCCTCCCGGTGATTCTCCCCGTTGGGAATGGAAAACTCGGCCGCAATTCCCCACTCTACCCAGGTGTCGGAAATGGGTACCGGCTTGACCGGCCGTAACCGTCATTGCGCCCTGGTGTTAGTTATAAGCCATTTGAAAAACCAACGTCCAAGATGATATGTATCAGGCTTGATTGGAATCAAAAACCTAAAACATCCTCTTTGGAGTCGTTTGGTCGTGGCTTAGGATATAATGCAGGCGTAGACCCTGTAGTTCGGAATGTAACTGTTCGGTTTGAGTCAGTTCGAGCGTCCCCAACTTCTTCAGTTGAACAGGATGGTTTTTGTTTTCAGTCATACTTGTAGAGATATGACTCAAAACAGTACGTTGCAGCGCATGCTACCATGCGTCCATGAACTTCGCATTATTCTAATTGGAAGTCAATTTCATGCTAGTCGTTCAGTGTTCACAGACTTCACACATCTGGCTCGTAATTAAATTTCAGCGATCTGTGCCGGAGCTCACGCCTCAATTTGTTCCTTATCCTCAAGCATGCCTTGATATCGGAGCCCACTTCGGCGTGCATGGGTTTGAATTTGTTAATGCGCGCGATTATGTAATCATTCTGTAAGAAGCTATTAATTGGTCAGTAAGTGATCATTATTTATGCGTTAACACCAACAGTTCAGAAAAAGCACATTGTTATGTTAACAGCAATATGGAGGAGGCAGCAGAAGGGCATCGGATGCTATGGTGCGCTGAAGGCTGTCGCAAGAAGCCGATGCAAAGAGTCGGCGGGTGTGTGTGTTATCGCTGTCCCCGTCCGTCAAACTGCTCTCGAGAGCCCTTACTTATCCATCAGCTTCAATCAGAAATGAATTATTCCTCAGCAATGCATGCGATATTTGCGCTTTTCGGCTTCTTCAAGGAGAATTCTCCTATCGAATAATTTCGTCTAGGCAGTTGGACAGTCATCCTCGTGAACACAAAAAAAATTCACTCAAGGTAGGTTGACATTTTTAGGATGCCAATACGTGTTGTATTATTGAAACAAAATCAGTGCTTATTAACTTAAACTGGTGGCGTGTCCCTGGTTCAAATTCTGATCAGATGACGATGGCGGGAGGAAATTATGTTTACTATTCCATTTTCAACAGCGTATGATACATTAATTCAATTTCAAGGGCATTCAAAAAAGACCACTATGTCTTCAAAGTCAATGATTTCTCTCGATGAAGCCCTGTACACTTTCGGACGAAACCTATACAGCGACAATTTAATGCCTATACGGGCTTTCAGTCAAGGAAGGAACCATTTTTAAAACTAATTAATTCAAGTGCGATGTCATTTTTATAAACAGTAAAATTTCAAAGTAATCAGTGACATTCACGATATTATACTTTTTTTACAATACAATAATTCTTTGATTGCAATTGGCCAGTAATTTTCATTAAGTTTCAGAATCACGCTTTGTGTCATGATTGTCATCATTGTCTCATGATATCATGAATTTACGGAAGTATGTACATGTCGCTAAGGCAATAATGAGCCCGGTGTTAGGCCGGTGTGATTTCTCTCTAAAAAAACATGATCCTTTCATGAAAGAATTATTCGCATCGTCACGCTTTTAACAATAATATCAAAATCTTCGAAAATTTCCTGCCAAACTCCTTCGTTCGACCTGGGTTGCCACCGCTGCTCCTGCTTCTCCTTCAACGCACACCCTCCATCGCCGCTTTCGACGCCATCTTCAAGGATAATTAACCTTTCTCCCTTATTTCATTTTATTACATTTCCATACTGTCTGTTTAGATAATCTTCTACATGAAAGAAACTGTAGGTGGCCTAGGTATGAACATTCTGATATTATTTTCTATGTCTAAGAGTAAACTTACTTTTAGAAAACAAATAGTATACGTTTCTTCCCACAGTTCTCACTCACGAGGCATAGCGCGAGTCACCATCATGCAGTCAGTTAAATTAGAGCGTCGAGCCAGTGTTATGAATCATTTCATGACGCTTTACATATACTATCATTCAAAAAAGGGTCATGTTCGAGCGAGACAGTGGAGGACGCTCTAACTGACTCGAACCAAACCGCAGATATTTCGCACCGGTACGATGTGTACGCATATATCGAATCCAAACGACGGACCAAAGGATTTAGAAGACTACTCGTCACTCAAAGGAGATGCCAGATGTTGAGGTTTAGAGAAGTTCTTATTTTTTACGTTCTTTTTCAATCATTATTTGATTTTTTTTTTAGGAAAATTTACAAGATGTTATTAGCGACTCATTCCAGTAGTTATCAATGTTTACATTGAGAACAGGACTTTAATACGTAATCATCAGACGAAAACCCTTGCTTATGAGTTTCGATTGGAACGGTCTAGGAGGAGACAAGCTTAAGAAAAGACAGGGCATTCTTCGAAAGGCAGAAACATGAATCTTTATCCCGCTGCGGGGTATCAAGGGTGTTCCCGTCATTTCCATTTGCCTTTTGGGCACAGCGAGGTAATTCAACAATCTAATCCCCTTTTTATCTTCACAATAATGTAGCATTATCATCAAACTCAAAGTGTACTAACTGTTCATCGTCATGACACTTTCTCCCAAATGTTCTTAGGGAATTGATTCATTGACATGCCTGGATATTCCGCATCCATGCTCGTCAACAAGGAGCCTACGAGCAAGCTAAGAACTGTTATTTACCTGTTTTCAAATGTCAGTCCTGATCAAGCCTCTTGTTCACGCGTAGGGTTATCTCTGACGAGTAGGATTACTTCTGATGCGATAGACATATCTTAAATGCTGGGGGCATATCTTCGATGTGCTAGGTAATTTCAAAATTCTTTCCTTTCTAGGTAGTACATTGATTTGGATCAGGTCATCTAACTTCCCTGCTCAAGACAGATTTGCAAATCGTCACTGACGTTACTAAAATTAAAAATGCTACCCTACGCTAATTGAGCTATCAAGAATGATCTGTATTATCTATGATCCATAGAATAAGATGTCATGAAATATGCCGTCTTGTAATAGATATGGGAGACTTTAGCGTGGCTTTGGAAAAGTTACGATGACAAAGATAATATTAATTCTGACAAAGCAGAAATATGACAGGGCAAATTACGAACAGAGCGAAACGCAACGTATACCTTTCTGAAATAATATCATAAGAAAACTCCCACGTTGCTCCGTTTTTTTAATGGAAAATAATTCGTAAAGATTACAATTCACAATTGATATTGAAAAACGTGAACTAAACTACATCAAAAAAGTGAGAATCACGATATCAGTTAACATCAAAAAAGATTTGACTATGTCCCTCCTTCTTGTAGCGTGCTCGTGACAGCGTGATCCCCCGGCAGCACCGGTGATTCGATTTTGAAAGCTTGTCCTGACTTTAATAATTCTCGTCTGCCATTCAAACATAAATTGAACAAATTCGAACGTATGTCTTCAAGATCTTACGTATTTACTCTCTTATTGAGTCGTTACTTTTAATTAAAAATTAACGAGTGTACTTTTTACTCTACAAAAGCGAGCCATTAAGAAACTTGGAATACAGTGCTAATACAAATGATTCTTTCAATTACCTTGAAAAACCTAAACTTCCTGATTCCAATCACTTTTCCCAGTGTGATTTCGTGTATAAAGCTTTGTGTGCCGAGCGTGATTGAGATGTTGAACGATTAGTATCTTCTCAAATAGGCCACCTCGATCATCTAACTAGAAATCTAAGTAATTTCATGGTACCATTCGTGAGAAAACTGTTACAGAGCATTTCAAATGAGTCTTCAATATCATTTCTAACCTAGATATTGATACAGTGAACTGTTAAGAAATAGCTCACTAATTGATGATTTAAAACAATAGGTCTATTATTCTGAAAAAATTTAATCTTTTTCTGAATATGCAGCTCTTGTTCGTATCAAAACCTAGTTTCATAAATTAAGTTGACTTAATTTTTTGCATTTTTTTACATCAAGAAGAACTTTTTGATCAGTCTAGTGTGAGTTTGAGTCAAATGTTTCACAATATCCACTTGTAAACTTTGCAAATAGTTTCCACAGGATCTCCCAGAAGACCCTGAATTTAGTTGGGCCCACAAGCTGTTATATCTAACCCTGTCCACTGTAATTGTTTTAAGTTATGATTTAACTCATGAATTACTTCTGTAAATAAATTGTTTAAATTGTATCTTGAAATAGAATCTCAAATGCAAACGAATTTGTACCTGGTTTTTCTTCGTTTCAAAACCATTAAGTGTTCCATATCAAGGTAATAATCAAGTACTTATCTAGGGACATTATAACTTTTCTAGTCAATCATTATTATCATTTTTCTAGAAATTGATGTTGATTAAATAACACATTCTTTAATACGTTTAATAATTTCAATACTTCTATACCATACTTTCATCCTAATGAATCATTGAATGGCTGCCACCACCACACATGGATGAAATTATTCATTCCCTGACTAAGAAGTATTATGTACTTATTTTATACTTCATTAAGTATTATGAAATCAAGAAGCAAATGATGTGGATTTTGCGCTTAATAGTTGTGAGCGCAGTTACACATTCGTAACTGTAGATAACTGTCAAGGAGATGAAACATTCATCGCTTTTTTTCGACACAAACAAGTAATGCAGTTCAGCAAACAAATGAGGTTTATTCTGAGAAAGCTACTAATCGTTTGAAGTTATTTAAATAAATACCCGCTTCACCACTGATTTAGATTCATCATGCAAGCTGAGAACAGAATAAAACAAAAGAACTCAGCTTCTGACTCGAAAACAAACTGCAGATGAAGCCATGGCGGATGCGGTAGAGCGAGTCTGAGATTGACTTTAGGTTCGAATGTCCCCACTAAGAGCACTTTTGATAAGGAATAGAGAACGAGTTCTGGCGAGAAACTTAGCGTACCACGGGATTGCTCTTCACAGGTATTGTAAGTGCTCTTTCAAGATGCTATGCAAGGTCGAGGCTTGGTGCTGTTAATGGTGATGAGTTGATCGAATCCATGAGTGAAGGAATGAGCCGTGTCCCTCGACCCTCACAGGGGAAGGGGAGCCTGAAATGTACAACGGGAGCGACAGTGATTCCCAACGTGCTGACTCAACAGCACGCTGACTCAACAGCCTCCAAGCCTGAACTGATAGAGATATAAAAAAGATTAAAATGATACTATGAGACAGGATATTATGTCTAGATAAAACAGTTATTAAATATGAACAGACGTGGTCGTGATGGACACATAACACAATTTAAAACCTATTCCTGGGTACAGATAACTGTATATTCCAAAAATTTTGTTCTTTGCAGAACAAAAGTTTCAGTACTCAACGAGTTAAAATCGATTCAATTGTTTTGCACTGATTTAATTGAGAACTGTCATGCAAGATGAATGATGTAGAAGTATCAGTTCATATATTTCTAGTATTCTCAATAACTTTACCAATAAGAAAACAACGGGAGCAACTTACCTCTGAACAGCTATTCTAACGTTCGCAGTTTCTCACCTCGAAAAGCAAGGGATCTGGGGGACGTTTAACGTAACTTCATGGTAGTTCATCAGGGAAGAAAAATAATTTGTTCTCTGAGAAGTGATAATGGGTAAAGTTTGACGGCGCTCACTGAGCTGAGTCCCACCAGCAAATTGCTTTGTCTGAAGCGTGTTTATTGAACGAATGGTGGCCACAGGGAGACAGTCACGCACTGCACCGCGCGCGCGTGAGCCTGCTCAGACACACCTACGTCTGCTCAGACACACCTACGTCTGCTCAGACACACCTACGTCTGCTCAGACACACCTACGTCTGCTCAGACACACCTACGTCTGCTCAGACACACATGCATCTGCTCAGACACACATGCATCTGCTCAGACACACATGCATCTGCTCAGACACACATGCATCTGCTCAGACACACATGCATCTGCTCAGACACACATGCATCTGCTCAGACACACATGCATCTGCTCAAACACACATGCATCTGCTCAGGCGCACCCGCGTGTGCTCAGACACACCTGCGTCTCCTTAGGCAAATTTTAAGTGTAGAGAAAGCACCTTAAAATATTATTCGTGCAGCATTATCAAAGGGCTTCAATGACACTGGTAACATGCCAATGAGAGTTACAACGCCAAAACATCAACATGCTCAAACCAACTCGTTTCTCTATTCAGCTTACAATGAAGAGCAGTCATGCTCAGAGCTTATGATAAGACACCGTACTCAGAATATCCATTTAATATTTGCCTCATTGCTCAAAATTCATGAACATTTTTTAATCTTATCACTTTTCTGCTAGAAGAATAGCTTCTTCGGTACGGCTGGATATGGCGTCTAGTTGGAATGACAGCCGACTGCAGAGCTACGTTCTCACTCGGCATCTGCAGAGTAGGCCTCGGAAAGGGCCTAACAAACATGGCCATTTGAAGAAATCGCCTTTTGTACCTTCTCTGTGCTTCAATGAATACAGGTATGTTCAGGTGCCTTGTGTGAGATGAAACTCGGGACAGACTATCAAGTGTATCCTGGTAGGTTGAGTTCCCTTCTTTCACTACCCACTCCAACGGATGCATTCATTTAATCTCTCATTTGTTATTTCTATGGGTATTTTTTCAATTGTGCGTTAGTTACTCGGAAATTCTTGAGCTGCTGCACTGAAAGTTGCTATAATGAAAAGTAGGAATGGGACGACTCACAAAGAGAAACTCAGTTCTCGGGTTCTATCTTTGCTTAGTTCTAGATGTAAAACAATGGAAAATAATTTTATTGTGCATCACCTTTCTGAGAGTGATAATGGTGAGGTTTTTTCCAGAGTAATTATGATGATTGCAGAAAAACTATGCTATTTCTATGATGGAATATGATTGTGTCATGGCAGTTTCCCAGAGCCGCTCATTAGCCCAGCGAAGGAATGTAACCAGGCGATAATTTAGCTGATAAAGTACATCTAACCGATGAAAAAGTGTTGATGCAAGTTTTATTCGAATCAATACAAAGAATCATTTTCCATTTTCATATAATTGTTAGATTGTTGCAAATGTTCAGGGAATTTTTGATAAATTTTATCGAGCGGGCTAATCAGTAAAGATTAACGAAATCCCTACTAATTTGACAACGCAAAAATCAAATTATAAAAATTTAATAATATTTCAGTTGCTTTATACTCACAATTTCAGCAGCTCGCTACTCAGAACTTGATGACCGGGCTAACCGAGGGAGTGGCTCCAAGTGGCAAATTCTTTTTATGTAATAGTTTTGACTGCAAACTTTTAATCTCTAAAATTATGCCAGATTGTTGGGACTGTTGTTATGCGTTGGTTGGGCACAATTGACAAATTATATCAATTGAAAAATTATTGCTAACATTTATTTGAGATATTGAAAAAGTTTTATATTATATTGTCTTGTAATGTGTTTCATTGGAAGTGCGCAAATGTTCATAACCCGTGTGGAAATGTTCATAAGTCGGCAGCATTACTGTGATTAAACTTGCTTCACAATCTGAAAACTGCAATATAATCATAATTGTAAATCCTCAACCATGAAACCGGCACCTTGGCTGAGATTTATAATTTGACGACCACTGAGATGAGTGTATCAGCATCGTCCATAGTCTTGCTGCTGAGGCTGGTCTAATTCGTGCAGCAACTAACAATGATATGAGCAAGGTGAGCATTGCTACCAAATGCTGCTACACGTTGTAAAATCACATGCTTTGCAAGATGCAAAGTATGACCATTTCTTTGGATCATTCCGTAACTTGAAGAAAATAGCACCTAAGCATATGATGTTTGCCCACAAATATTTCTGTTGTGCAAATCGATCCTCCACACGAGGTGTCGGAGTGCCGTTGTTATCACCCAAGTTCCCTGCCTACCGAGGCTCCTGCACGCTTGAACAATTAACAAGATAAATGAGACTTGAGCGGCCATGCAGCATAATGGATGAGCATAACAAGCTTGCTTAGAACATGAATCCTTCGAGTATTAAAATTTGGAGGTGTGCGATACCTCTGAGCCTCTTTACTGCGAGGTTAAACTGTTTTATTCAAACCGCAATCAGAGGACTCGAAATCGAGAGTACGCAGTTGTGTGTAGAAAATTAGTAATATTTAGTATAAATATTGCATGTAAATATTTATGACAAGATGTCCTTATCATTTTACATTTCCTCCTCACCAAAATAAAGGAAACTTCGACAAAACCATGTCATCTTTTCGATGTATCTTTGGTTGAATCTCGGCGGAATTAAAATCAGTGGCGAGCAGTGTAAGAATTGGGTAAATTCAATATCGAGCAGCATCAAAGTCAGACAGAATCATTATCGATCAGTGTCAGCATCCAGCAGAGTCGTTATCGACTATCGACCTGTGTCAGAGTTGGGCAGTCGGTGCACGAGTGTATGCTCGAGCTCGGCTGGCAAGCAGGCAATCAACTGATCCTCATTCTATGAACCGAAAACGAACTGTCATGTGGGGTTCAAATGGAAGACTCGAGACGCTGTGAGGACTGGGGTGGCGGCCGCGTGACGTCATGCGCCCTGCTCGTACGTGCCAACTCCAGGACTGCAGGATGGTTCGCCGCGCGTTAACGCGGTGCCCAGGCGGCGCGTGTCAACACGATATCGGGGCCTGGTGTGTGTCAACACTAAGTGTGGTCAGTGTGTGTCAACAACGAAGCTAGTCAGTGTGTGTCAACACGAGCAGGCAAAGACCCGGCCTGAGTTGAGGGGTCACAGAGAGTAGCACCGACGCAACCTAGCGGCTTTCTGAGCATTCCAGCCGTGCTTGGTGCTAATTAGACGCTCCTCGGCCACCGACTCGCCCACCACTGACCATAAATGTCAAAATATGACAAAAATGGCAACTATTCACAAAGAAGCTTTGTCATGCAACAGTTTCTCCAGTGCTGGAAACGACGGCAATCACAAAAATGTCAAATATTCGACTGTGATGTTTATTCCGAGTGGGGCTCATTAACATTCTCTTCTCATTCGCTCGTTTCAGACTTTCTCGTTCGGAATTATTTTTGCCACCGGTCTAAATTAACGCATTCCTCACAAGAATTTGCACTAAAAAATGTCGAGTCCATCTTATTTGAAGGGAAATACAGTCTGTTTGCCATCGTAAAATGGAGAAGCTAATACGAAGGCATCCGACTCGCGGACACGAGGCATGGCTTCGAGCGTGCAAATCCTGCTGCTTTTGTGAGTCATGTCCATGTTCAATTTTGGTGATGAATACAAATTTTGACATTAGTATTAATTGGGGTATATGCCGTGCGTCGCATGAATGAAAGTTCGTGCTCGAATCAGAGAGTTAATTTTAAGAACCTTGAATAATTTAGTTCGAAAACTTTGAACAACTTTATAAAGATCTGAACTGAATACAATGGAAGACTGATGCCAAGACCTACCTACTAATTGAGTTCTGATGTAGAACGACGCTGAACAAAACTTGTTTTATGATTAGCAGAATGCCATCCTGCTTATTCAAGTGTGTACAGGATTTGTACAAGACACTTCACTGGAAACACAGGTCAAATCGCATGACATCTAAACTTATCCTGGAGGAACACTAACTGAGTTATCATACATGCCAATGCTGATGCGTCGTATAAAGATAATGCACTTATTGGCCAAATGAAAAACACTCTGGCCGTCTTACGACCAACTAAGAACTTACCTCAAACATCATCTACAATACCAAAACGTTGTACGGGTACTGTACTCAACACTATACTATTTATCTTTAATTGAGAAGAAAAAAAGGGACTTGAAGAGGGGAGTATAATGATTGAAAGTAAGGTTTCTTAGTCCTTTGGCTTTCGGGTTTAGCTGTGCGATATGATCAAGAATTTCGGGTGTGAGAGTTTCTTCACATCCTTAACGCAAAAAGAAAAACTTCACTTTGCTACGCAGGCATTTTCAACTCATACAGATTAATCTGACACAGATGAATCTGACACAGTTTGCACAAATGAATTTTGATCAGTACAACGCGTTGCCCGCTAGGCTAGGCAACTCAGAGAGTTAATTTCTGAAGCAGTGGGCTGAAGTGAAAAATTTACCTCACTTTATCAAAGCACAATGGATTTTACTCCTTAGAACAGTTGATGATATTGATTTAACTATTCAGGAATTTCTACCAACAAAAAATTTGTGTATTATGACTCTAGTGGAGACAGAAGCTGAACCCACTTATCCTGGCGGGAAGAAGCAACCTTCGTGAATATAATAGAATAGTATCACATTTGAGAATAAATTGTATTTTTGTTAGAATCTCAATTCACCCCGTACTACCAGACCCAAAAAATTTACGTAGCTTGTTCATACTAATTTTCAGAATCCACTTTCATCATCAATGCCACAAAATACACCCCTGGAAAAAAGGGCGTTTGAAGTCGAGGAGCCAAAATGGTCGGACGCGTAGTTTGTTCGCGGAATCTGGAGAGCAAATGAGTGACTGCAAGGGCAACCGGCTTCCTTCTCTGAAATTGCATGACTTTGAAATTTGCAACATTTACTCTTGCCTTGGCAAAAGTTCTGCTGCGGCTGACAGAATACTTTTTTTCAAATAACAGTGTCAAGAAATTCAGAGTTCCTTTATATTCAGTTTGCTCTGCTTGGTATTTCGCGTAATGCGTCGAAGGTTTTTTTTCCTTTTGAGTTCTTTGCTGAGTCCATGTACCATTTCCCACAATTCTTCAAATTTTGCTACCGATGCACCGAAAACTTTGAGATTGAGAACCTGTAGTTAACAAAATAATCAGTTTGAATTAAAATGTGAGTACCCAGCAATAGGAACAACCATCTTTGAATCTTACCCAGTGAAATTAATGAATAGAAATTTCTTCATTTTCTTCTCAAATTTAGAAGAATGGTATTTAAAATTCTTTTTTTTTAGTGTTTTTAATTAAATATCTATGAATGGTATTTTTCGAAATGAATGCGTACCGAGTTAAAATGGTTAATGTCAACAATGTAGACCTACGAGAAATTCTCAAGCATCCAGCTTTCTACTGTATATTGAATAAGGAAAAAGTTTCTCCATGGAAGATTCTTTCTACTATACGAGCTTAGAATATTCGCCAAAGTATTTTGTCAGTTCATACCTGTACTTATCTTTAAAAATAAGGGTAAAAGACTTCTTTATTTCTTTTGACGCTCTCAATATCGAATAAATAAATTACCGCATGATACTCAAACCATCCCTTGAAATTTGAGGTGCGTACACTTGTCGCATGTTTAATACCGTGGAAGACCGCACAGAACGAGCCCTTCGACTTGCCGCAAGAATTATTCCCGCCTTTGCGTTGTGTTGGTCGAACGCGCCGACCCTCGAAGCAGAGGCTGCAAATGGGGCCCAACATTTCCTAGGTGGCCATTCCCGAGTAATAATTCTTCCGTTCTGTCTTTCTTCCAAATAAAGTGTAGTCTTGAAAAAATGAAAACTTTTGGCCAAAAAAATGTGAACTTTTGGCCAGAAAAAACGTAAATCTGGCTGTCCTCATTATGCCTGCTACACCCCGCAGGCAGCGAGGGCTGAGCGGCAGAACGCTCACGTCTGCTGCTGTTAACGCGGCATCTCCCGCGTTCAGAGCAGAGGCAGATGCTAGATTCAATTGTTGTCTTCCTCGTACTCTCCAGCGCAGCCAATTGTAAAAATAGGTGAAACTCCCCTTAAAGCGACGTCTGCTTTCATATTATGCGTGTTCGGAGCTTATGCAAACTTTTTTTTCTTTGTTCAGTGGATAAGGTCACATTTCTAGAAAAAGTAAACCACGATAAATCTTTAAAATGTTATTTCAATGATATATGACCAGGTTTGAGGCACCACTAGGAACTGACAAGGCGAATGCGACGCATCGCAGCTAACGGAGAGCAAGTTTGAGGAGTCAACGGAAGGGTCGGCAACGAGAAATAAAAAACATTTTATTCCTAGATGCCCTTTTGTGAACCTCGCGTCAGTGAACTATCACGAGCATCTGTCGGTTTGGCTCTCTGAAGCACCCTAATATTAACTCCAACGCTGACCCTTGCCATGCATTTCCATAGAGTGGCTTTCCCGCTAGCACGCGGCGGCTCAGTTGCTAGTTTGCAACGACTTTTCTTCTAGTCTTCCACCAGCTCAATAACTTGTAATTCGTTTCACGATATCCCTTAAGAGCGATCATGTGTAATATAAACGCTATCCTCCAGGGCACACAGCGCTGTACATCAACGTTACTCGTTCACAACGGTTTACTAATTACGAAATACTAACACGGGAAAATTTCCTTAGTGGTTACAAATAGAAAGGATTCATGGTATCATGGTTTTCATTATAAAGTAGGTCGAGTAGTCGAGTTAAGACTTAAATGAGCATCGAAAAACACATAAATTGGAAATAAATACTGGCAAGTTTTGTAGTAGCCCCAGACTAACATGTATAACCGTTCCCCCAACTTTTCACACAGGCGTACTCACCTGAAGTCTATTTGTATACAACCAGTCACCAACAAGCTTGCGTGCCCAACCACCTACCAGCCTACTTACTCTACATACTATGCCCAGTTCAACATATTACGGCGCACGTGAAAGAAATCATTTATTGACATTCACTTTAACATTCATACCAACTTAGATGCGACTTCTCAACCTGCCTGTGCATTCACCTACTTGTCAGATTACACTCGCATTACGAGTTTTATTCCCCTTCTAGTTTACACTCACACTCACGCGTCAGCATGTACAGTCTCTTAGCTGATTCAGGTAGTTCTCTTTCCATTCAATGGTGTTCCCTTTCTATGTTCGTTACAGTTCATATACTAGTCAGCGTGCGTCAGCCACTTGCCTGCCACGGTATGCTACGAATTAATCAATTAGAGTGATGAGTTCGAGCTACTCGATTAAAACGTGAGCCATTGCTCTGCTACTTGGTCCGCTTATTTGGCAAACTCAGTTTAACCTCCAGCAAGTGTCACTCAGACATTTTTCACATGGCTGCTGACTGATAAGAGCCACTAACTCATCAATACCATTCATTGGTACTGCGGCTCACCAACTCGTACCAATCACCCATTAATTCGGCTATGACTCACTCTCTAGCATCATTCATCCATCATTTTGGCCACGACTCCCGTACTAGGATCACCTCAGTCTTTAGATCTGCAGCAAACAGCCCCACCGCGCCGGCTGGACCACATTGCAGAGCGGTCTTCAGTATGCGGGGAGCGTCGACTTACGCTCCTACAACCAAAGGTCAACTTTTGCAGAAATCGATTCTCTGTCGTCTATGAAATACAATGCTCCCTTCCAATAACTTTTGGAGCCTTAGAACCACTCTTTAGGAGGTTGCGCACCGAAAAAAATGTCGCTCTTCAGTTGTTTCACTGGGTATCGTCTGTTACCTGGTCTCCAGATGGCGAATGACTTCCTCAGGCATTTTCAAACTCGCATGAAAAAGCTCAGTATAGTGACAGCAATATCGTACATTCTCTTTGCACGCAAAGGAGCCTTGCAGAAGCAATAACAGTTTTGCCAAATGTATGCGAGTTGGGATCAGAGAGGCAGAAGATGAGTAATTTCTTATTACTAAACCAATGAACGAGCGAACTCTCCGAATCACAAATCATTGCTACCAACGCATAGGTAGGCGGCAACTTAACGTCATAGCGCATTATAATTAATGCATTGTAGAAATATCATACGATGTTAATATCGCTCCTCCAGCAGAAGTGCTGTGGCTTGTATTTTACGTTCAAGCTGTGTCAGAAGCAGCAATATATTCAGTAGTGCAGCAAGCTGTCTCCTGTGAAGCAGGTTTTTCCTGCTTCGGTACTCATATTTCGAAGAACGCCGAGTACTTCGTAATGACAACCATCTCAAATTACCATGCACGAGCAAAACGAATCAAATCTGAATAATAGTTAATTAATAATTGTACTTGTTTAATGTTGAAAGAATATACTGCGCCCACTCACAGCTAATTCGAACCAAACTACTTGCAACCCCCTTGTGTAAATGGAGTTATCTACATTCCAGTGTTCTTCGTTTAATCTAACAATGTAGCACTTTGTAGCAAATACCTTGCGTTTTGATTCAGTTTTCCAAAAAAGTGTCATGTCTCTTTTTTTTTTCCATTCCATTGAGAATTCATAGTTTTATGAAGGATTATGTAGGGAATGCCCGAGCACACATTCCACTGATGATAAGCTGATATATACTCGTAGTATAGTGCAAAACAAGTCAATCGAGGACTTGATAAAGCAGAGCATTTCCCTCGCTGTAAAAGAGCTGATTAATGATAACCAAACCTATCACATTAGGAGCTAAAATAAATCAAAGTAAATTATGAATTGAAATTGGTATGTGTAAACTCTAGGCTTTATTCAATTAATGCTTGAGCTTGATAACATAAGATGGTAGGAATCAGTTGTGGAGCGCTTGTCTAACTGAGGGAATGATCACCATTTCACTGCAAGTGGCGATCTTAAGAGACGTGAACGACGCTCTACTGATCTTCTTCCACGGTCTTTGGGAGGCGAATCGCTCAACCGAAGTCCTCAGTAATGAGGCTCCTGTAGTATGTGTTATTTTAGGATTCACCTCGACTACCCTCAAGTACATGATGCATCTATTCAATATGCGCGAATGTTCCAGAGTCTTCTAAAATTTGTGAAACTAGTTGATTGCATTTCATTTATGCGTGGTTAGGGGCGTAGTATCATTTCAATTTCTTCTTTACATGGGAACTAACTACAGAAATAAGACTACTTTCATCACTACTTATAAAAATGAAGGCTTCTTCAATATTCAGTGGGTTGCCAGAGAAAAAACGACGTCCGCGGATGTTAGCTGCCAATAAGGAATAATTAACTATTTGACTAACTATTTATCATAAATTCACAGTATTTGACATTCTCAAAGCTGGGCGTTATCGTGATAAATTATCGCGATACTTTATCGCGATAACGATTTCAGGTTATCGGTTATCCGATAATTTTTTCTCCAGAGTTGTCGATTTATCGGTATCGCCGATACTTTTGGTTCCAAACGATCGATAATCGATAATTGCAGTTTTTCCCTCTGGGATTCGACATGACGGGGCGGGACGAGTTCGGGACAATTACTTTACGTGTAGGATGTACGTGTTATGGTGTAATAAGGTTGGCCTCTTTTGTGGCCTTTTTGATCAAAAGTGTGGNCGATTAGGTTTTCGTTATCGATTTATCGGTTATCGCGATAACGTTTTTTCGTTATCGTGCCCACCACTGGACATTCTCTAGAAATGTTTCTTGGAAAAACATACGCGAATTCACTTTGGAAATTCATACAACGACGTCGAGTTCGAACTCCCAGCACTTTCCATGGAGCGCAAAGAGACATAGGCTGAGCTAGGATTGCTGCAACGCAGCGAATGCATTGAAATGAACGCACAGTGAAACTTCATAGGAAAATTAAAGAGTCAAGGAAGATGCAGTGGCGGACCAATAAATAAATCTCGCAGCAGCGGTTGCCAATAACATAATTTACCGCAGCTAAAGTGCGCTTCTTGAAATGATCGAGGTGCACTCTATTTGTAACGTCTTCAGATCCACAACACATTAATAATAATAATTTATTGCAAAAATACATCAGCGTTTCTAGATTAAGATCCTGTTTCAATTACTGAGCAAGAAAGGAAATTTATTAAATTCGAAAACAATTAATATTCTCGAAGCGGCTAGCGTCGAAGCAGAGGCACCAAAGCGTGGTAGGAATCGTAAATCTGGCCAAAGATCGCAAAGAAACAGAGTGATAGTTGAGCTGAGGTGTGATTGCTGAGAAAGGGTGGGATTGCAAAGAAGCGGTGAAATTGCTAAGAAGCGGTGAAATTGCTAAGAAGCAATGAAATTGCCAAGAAGCGGTGAAATTGCTAAGAAGCGGTGAAATTGCCAAGAAGCGGTGAAATTGCTAAGAAACAAAGTGGTCGCCAAGAAACGCTCAGAAATAGTGTCATGAGGAGCCCTGCAGCGATACGTCAGATAAAGGGATGATATAACATAACGTCGAGCTTTGCTAAATAAAATTCAGAACTTGAAATACATAATTAAAACGCCCTAGCTACATAGCTACTTTTTTTAATTCAATTGCATGTACTTAACGTAAAGTACATGCGCATCTTGTATATCTGGGAATGTTATTTTTCATTTAATGTTTCAGCTTCTGGTTCTGCAGAGATGTAGTCGTAGTCCTTTGGGAAAATTTATCGTGTGTTCGAGCATATCTTCTAGCACGAGTAGTCTTGAATAACAAACGAATTTACTCTCTTTCAGATGTTTTCAGCGCCTTTCCCTGGATTTTGGCATGTTGGTAGATGCCGAAGTAAATGAATAAGTTGTGAAAACTCAGAAAATTACATTTTTTTATTCAAATTGTGCTTTGTAAACTATGCGATTAAAAATATCATAGTGCGTGATTTAATTTTAAACAATCCAAAGAATTCTTTCAATGCGTATTTTACGAGTAAACACACTTGTCTCATTACCAATCAGATGCTACTCATCACTTTGATTTCTATAGTTCAACCGGAAATGACTCATACGTTCATAGCAGCGGAAGCTTCTTTGCATTTGCATAAAGGAAATGTATGTCAGCACAGAATTGTCATGGTACGCTGCTCGTGGCTTTCCCTGGTCTAACAGTTTCATTTTCATAGAAAAACATTAATAAATTTCTAGCTAGAGTATTATTAGGCTTTAAAACAGCAGTCTGTGCCTACAATAAAAAGGGTGTGCTTCCACCTAAGGCGTTCTCCTCAAGCGGAGGCATGTTGTCCTGTAATGCGACGGCTTCTAAGTATCTTGAAGATAACCTAACTAACTTACTAGTTCAGACTGAGCCGTCAAGAAGCTTTACGACACTTCTGTGGACACTTTTTGGGTCATCCTAATTTTATGATCTATAAATTACTAGGGAAACGCAAGTTGGCAGGTGAATGTCGCTAGAGTTTACACGCGTCCACTCACTTCGCTCACTTCATGACCGCGGGGAGCACGCAGTCACATTTCAGATAACGAACACGCACCAACAACTGCCTAAGTGCACTTTTAACTGAGTGTTATCTCCAACAAACCAAGTATCAGGTTCTGGAATTGTTGCGGCAGCAGGAAGATGTAAGCATAATTCGCGATGTTGCACATGTTCCGCTCGAATTAATCGGGTGTCATCCGACTCATTGTTCTCCTGCGCCCTGTGCAGAAGCCAGATCATTAGAATCTATTCAGAAGTTTCTAGGAAAGGCTTAGATTAGCTGATAAGTGCTTTGTAAGTAGGGGAATTAACCATTCGTAGGTGGTATTAAAACGTGCGTAAAATACGCATCGTGCGCTGAGCTATTACACTTGCAAGGTTCACATGACGTCCACTATGTTCAATCTCAGTAACTGCGCATGCCACGGCAGGTTGTAAAAAATTCAGCATTCTCCCAGAGCACTTCAACAGCTTACCACAAAGTCCACGGTTTTGCTGGCAAGTATTTCTTCAAGGTGGATGCGTTTCAATGCTTCTCACCCTTTATGCCTGGATTAGAGGAGTTGAAGTATAGTACTGCTTTCCTTTTATGATCCATCAACATAAAGCAAACATTAGTCATATGTATCTTTACAAATAAATTGTATTTTAAAACTGGGGTGGGGGGAGAGTGAGAGGCCTGTTTAGTTTCATTCGAAAAATTGAATATGCAACACAATCTTACGAAACAAAAGTGAAATTTCAGTGATTTTCACAATTCAAGATCAATTCAAGCCTGTGAATAAATAAATTTGCTAAAAAAGCTTGCTCGCCTTGGTGAGATATGAGACAGCAATTCTCAGGATTTACCCAACAGCAGCTGTTGCTCCCGTGGGAAATTCTCAGTAAAGAGGGCGCTCAATGCTCGGCAGTGAGTGGCGTGAGGTGGCTCCACCGAGCACCACGCGATGCTGAAACGTGTACTGAACGACTTCAAAACAGGCACAGTTCTTATTCTTATTATGTAACAGATTTGTGGGAGGTTATTAAAAGAAGGACCGTACGGTCTAGTTAAGGGTTTGAATACAACTTACCTGCTCCTGTCGTGAAAGTGAGAAAAGCAAACTACTGCTCTCTATGACTTAGGATAACTTTAAAATATTTCCAGGAATAGCTTTGATTACATGCTCGCGATAAAAATTAAGCATTTCATCTTTCATCAGTTGTAGCTCCTAATTACTCTGGGATTGGGAAGAAATTCAAATTTTCCGAATATTTCCTCATTAAACTGCTAAACCAGATTCAGAGGTCCCCCACGCTATATAATCGCAGTGTCTGGGTTTTCACTCGATACGCACCTAACCAACCTAAACGAGTTTTAGTCACTGAAAATCCCATTCCGCCACTGTTCTGATTCCAGCTTTCGAAAAACTGGAACATATAAAAATATAAAGCCGTTAAAACCTATGAAAACCAAGCTATTGTTTTCTTTACGGTCTTTATTAACAGGAGCGTAGCGGCCCGTCCAGTTGACTTTTTCAGATCATTTTGGAGTCGATGTTAAATCACTCTCACACCGACATTTTTATTGAAGAGCAAGATGTTCCTACTTAAAGCCGACGATCGTCATGACTGGATCTGGTATAATTTATCGCTTTAGTATCTTGTCGGAGTGAACAGACGCCTTCTTGCGGACTTTCTCAGTGGCACCATACTGGAAAACTCGGCGACGGCTTCATTTCAGGCTGTGAACGGCCATGCATGCCATCTCCAGGCCAGTTGACGCATGAATCATTGATATTTTTCCTTTTATCACAGGGGGAGGTTAAGGGTCTTTCCTCGAGCTGAGAGTTTGGGACTATTCATTCTGATGACTACAATGGGAATTATGATGCTCTGAAGTTGAAGTGTAAAACAAAACGGGACACTGTGTAGTAGTGAGAATGAAATTTCTTCCCGCTGATTTCACGCAGCTCACGGAAGTGAAGTGTGCTAGTGAACAGGGGAGTGAAACTGGCTCTCTGGTACACTAGAGCATCAATATTTCTTCAAATTTCCTTCGACAAGTGGAACGTACATTCAAGAACCATAATTTCAACTTCGAAATTGAAGAAAAATTTTTGGCCGAAATTTCAAGCGATATTTTTAATTTGGGAGTTCACAAGCCATTTCCTCATGTATAGAATCATTACATTCTAATCTTCCACCCAAAGCATTTTAGACGATTGATTCGATGTAGCTGCGACTTTTCTTGAATGTTCTAGTACGCCACATGATGAAAGTGAAGCGCTTATCAAAAATTAAGATGAGGTTCATTTCTGATAGGCATGTGTTGGGGGAGAGCCACTCGTGATTTGGCTTTCATCATCCCTTTTACAGCGTCCAAGTGTCAATGTCATAGCTAACAGGCCAATTTATAGACAAAACTTCCAATTATGATACTCGAAAGCCACGGTCACCAGCAGTTACATACTCGTTACGATTCTGAAAGAGGAAAAGACACAGGATGGAGAATGAAATTTGAAAATATATCAAAGAGCTTTTATACCTAAAGGCTATTCAAGAACTCTTGTCCTTAATTCTGCTCTATTTTATGCTCGAAGTGAACTAAGAAATAATTACATCACAAAACAGGAGAAGTTGGACCTCAACAATAACTGTGCATAACATTTAAATTACAACTGTCGTCGCTAAACCATTTGTAAATAATTATTATTTTTCTTTTGCTTTACAAATCAAGATCTATTAACATGCTTCTGAATTTATCTCAGAAATTCCTTGAGGTCTTGGCCAATAATTATAAGTTTAGGCAATCAAATTCTCTTTACGACCGCAGTTTAGAATTTTTATCTGATGGAGTTTCACAGCGTTTCTAACCACAAACTACTATAGTAGAACATTGAACAAATATTTTAACGAATTAGCTATCAATTATTGCAGGTAAATTCCACCAGGATAATATCATATACAGTAAGAATGTAAAAAAATATGAAAATATTGTCAATTGTATAATTGCCCTAGGAAAAAGACTAATAATACAGTCGGGAGGACGTCAAAAACAAAAGCAAGTACTACCTGGCTGCTTCAGCTTGGTACCTTTGAGTTATGGAGGACTTTACTAGCACGATTTCACAAGCCATAAAGAGTGATTATTTTAACCAAATTATGCATGTTAAATGCCAGGCCTCCGTTTATTTCGAAAATCAATGGAACTTCGTTTATTTAATTTCGCTTGTAAGGTGTAGAACTGGTGCCGTGAGGTAGAAAGGAATTTTATAAAACTGATTCTTAAAATCGACGCTATCAATTCAGTTTCACCAATGCGAAACTGAATTTAACCTACCCCGATAAAATAAGTTTTTTCAACAAGCACTTGATGTTGTACGACAGGCTTGAACACAATTATTGGCAAATAATAAATTCCCAGAGATAATAGTGAATTTTAAAGCCAGATGGGGCAGTACGGCAGCTAGAGAAGATTAGCATTTTAGTATTATGAGGAGAAAATGAGGCAAACTTAAAGAGCGAGTAGGCCATTATTTCGTTGACCAGCATGAAGGTGTACGTAAAGTTTTGTTTATGAGTCGACTATTTTATGCGCTGGTCCGCTGCGCTGACCAGTGACCATCCTGGTTATTTTTTGAAGCGAAGTTGAGGCGAAAGTCAAGTGACGGGGCAGGGTTTGGAGGACTGATTTGGAGGCAGCGCATTCTGTGACGCCCTAATTGCCCGGTAGCTGATCTGTAGATAGCAATGCTATGTCCGCCTCACATACCTGACCGCCACCCGCAAAAGACCTCGCGCTGAACGCACCGATAATATAAAGATTTTTCTGACTTCAAACATGGCTCACTATCGTGATAAAATTTTACCGTTTCTGTTCAACTGAACATTTCACCCAGGTCGTTCTTGCATGGGTTTCTCGAAATTCAACAATATTTGTCTAAATGATGGCAATTGCAAGATTACTACGTACGCTTCAAATCCCACTGTTTTGGAGCTTAGTGATTACAATCTAGACATGAGAACTATAATTTTGGGCTATGACTCAAAAGCTAAGCAACTTGCATTCTTTTCTGCACAATTTCAAAGACGGCTAACTTCTTTCAACTCGATGTGGGAGATTCAAATGAGTTCATGAAAACGCACACGACGAAAAGGGTCGAGGCTGCTTTACCGTATATTTTGATTATCTTTTCCCGAAATGGAGCCTAAACGCTTGCTCGTGGAGAACTACGCACAAAGTACATTTATTATATCTAATTATAATTCACTTGCCGAGTAATTTTACGACGACGATTGTCTGTGGGTGCAATGAATATCTGATATAGGGTCAAAAGTTTACTTACCTCAGTTACACATCAGTAAAGTAATCGAAAATTGAACAACTTATGCATTTATTTACACTGAAAATTCGGTGTCAGGCCACAAATAGTAAAAAATACTTAAATTAAGGCAAAAACATAAATAAACTTTAAAAAGTACACATAACATCTTTGAAAAGTAGTTAGTATTCCACAAATGACCTTTCTTTGTTAATACAGCTTCAAACTGTTTAGGATATTTGCTCATAAGATTCTGTTAAATAAACAAATATGTATTTGTATGTATCTTGATTCATTCTACGTGGCATATTCTTTTGAATCTGTTAAATTTCTCATGTTCCTATTCTGAATTCTTTTTTTTATGTCTCATCACGTATTCTCGATGGGATTTTGATCTGGCGATTGAGGCCATCCCACAGCCCTTATTTCCTTGTGTTGGAACTACTCTGCAATGCCCTTCACCTTGTGTTTCGGATCGTTGTCCTGCTGCAACGTCCACCCTCTTGACAACTTCAAGTCGTCTTCAGACAGTAGGAGATATTCGTCCAGAATTAAGCGATACTTCAGAGCGTTTATTTTCATTTCAATCCAGCAAAGTTTGCCGGGACCTTCAGAGGAGAAGTAGCTTTATACTACTATCCTGCCTCCACCAAATTCCATTGTGGTATTGTCTCATTAAGATCATGCGCTGAGTTTTCTTCCTCCAAACGTGACTGACACTATTCCATTCAAGTAACTCAATCTCTCAATATTCTACAGGGTAGTAAAAATTGAAAGGGTTCTAGGCATATTCATTGGAAATTTCAAACGATTTCTGACATGAATTAGTTTCAATAAAGAAATCTTTCTTGTCGTGCGAGAACGGAATCCATTTTTCCTAAGAACAGCTTTTATTGAGTTTTAGCGCAGTTGCTCCAGCCGCTTCCAAACCGTTTTGAAAATCAGATTGAGTTCCTCAAAAAGTCTACTTCATTGTACGGATTATATATTTAGCAGAGAAGATGGCAATTTTAGATGGACACCCTGGATAATAAGGTAAATTTGCAGTGGACTGACACGACGCGAATCAGTGAATCGTTTCGCTGACGATTGAGATCGATACTTTTAGTACAGATATATTTTGTGACAGCCCTAACCCCTTTCCTAAAACTGGAAAATTAATCCGCTGGTGAAACGTTTCCCCCACTTCTTTAGTGTTGCTGTGCTGCTATCAGAATGTTGAACGATGACGGCCTCATGCAGTCTCAGACATTGGCTGAGGTCCATCCGCTGTTATACGTGGGTTAAAAAAGCATTTTTTTATGAATGCCGAGAGTGTTCCTGTCTCGCAAGACACTCTAGATTGTTCAAGGGCTATTCATTATCTCTTTGAAACTAATTTTGAGGGTGTGTGGGATACATTTCTACAGGCGATTATCCAACACTTTTGTCATACCAGTGTTTAACTCTGTTTTCTCATACGGAATTCAATTGAGCGTACAAATATACATAATACTTTCAAGTTTCAATTTCTTCGCTATTATGTAATTATGGTGACTAAAATTTTGAATTTCGGATATTTATTACACCCATTGTAGATGTTAGGTTCTGAAAACTTACACGCGAACTAAAATTCCGAGAAAATAAGCCACGTCTATTTGGGAACACGTTCCAGCTTCATCATTAGTTTGATAAAAATAAGTCCACCCCTGAAATAAATGATGAAATAACAGTGAATAAAAGCACTAAGAAATATCAAGAAAATCGAATTAAGCAAGTTCATCACACAAGCTCTTATTTGTTGACAACTTGGAGAGGATGCGAGCTGTCTTCAGCCTTGCTTTTTGCTCAAAAATTTGCAGATAATCTAGAACCCTGAGATCATTAAGAGTTGAACCTGATTCTAAAATTCTGAATAAATCTTTAGTAGATGTAGAAACATTGCTTTTCTTAGCACGATTGCGCACTACTCAATGAGATGAGTGTGCTAGCTGAATCTCTGTACGAAAGCTTCAATGCAGGACCCCTGCTACTCCGATTTAAAAATTTCGTGACGCTTGCTTACGTTTTAAGAATTTTTTTGCCCACGCTTTTAAGAGTTCATTTAATTTGCGTTTCAAGCAAGCCACTGACTTAGCTTTTGCAAGGATTTGTGTAAGATCTGCTCGCTAAAAGGTATTGCTGCATTTTTAAGGGCACTCGAATTGAAGAACGGTCCCGTGCACAACCTAAGTTGAATTTGTACAGCATGTCACATGATGCCAACGTTCAGTATTCTAGAACTGTATTCACTGAAATCTAGTGTACGCAATTAAAGGCTAGGCTGATGACATCGCTACCTCACAGCAAGGTGGATGGTACCGCAGAGAAAATTTAATCTCCTAGTCTGCTGACCTGCCTCCTCATTCCGGTCTCGTCATGTTGAACATGTTGAACACTGGAACTACAGCAATTATCTCCTAATTAAAGACGTTCCTACTCGATTTTACGCAAAAAAAATCTGATACCATGAACAGCACCATGCAGTCCTTCTTTGTCAATCTCTGATTTTTGTCGGAAGCTACGAAATTCTTTCAATTCTCTCAATACTTAGACGCTTTGAGATTGTCTCAAACTAACTATTCCGAAGATAACTGTGACCGCTGAAGATTTTCAGGGTGGACGATAATTGTGAGTGGGTTTTGAAGAAAATTGTGCTTACTATCTTCATTCATCAGTTTTGTAAAAAAAATCATGAAGCGAATTCCTTACACTCGATCAATTAAAGTCAGAGGGTTCGAACGAGATCAAAATGTTCAAACGAGGTTAGAATGTCCGATTCAGGTCAAAATGCGACTAGAATGTTTGACTGACCAAATGAGACCGGAGTGAATCCTTTCGGACTGATCGCGCCTGCGATTGCGTGTGACTAATAAATTTATCAAGCTTTGCCATAGACTCAGTATTCACTACTAACATCTCTACCAAACGCTGTTGACGTTCTGTTGGTCAAAGTATTGCACAAGCTCGTGTCGTGGACTTCAGAATGTCCACGAGGCAGGTCGATCACAGGTCGATATCACTTCGTCTTGTCTATTCTCGCTTCACCAAATCTAAGATTAGCAGTATTAGCACTTCAGTAACTTGGCCAATTCAAGTCTAGGTCTACCCTTCATAATGCATTCAAGTTCTTTCCGTCTTGAGTTTGTATTCACATAATACTTGTACAAGCTTTCAACACGCGCTGCTCGTAAGAGTCAAGCACACTCCTAGGTTCCTGTTGTGCTGATGCACTGGAGAATCTTACCGTCAGAAAACACATCAAGGAAAATAGTTGAAATAAAAAATGCATAACTAAAATAATTTGATAAAAATTATTCATACACAAAATATCATTTAACAGGCACTTCATGATTTAGTACATTTACTGACATTAGTCAGTCTTAGATGTAAATTGCCTTGCAAGTCTGCCTCCTCAGTGGGAAGATATGTGACAGCTTTAGTTTGTAGTCTGTATATAAGACTCGAAAACTAGACATACGGTAGCATAGTTATTACCGATGTCAAGTAAATATTTTAGCATCGACCCTGAAAAATGGACCAAGAAGGTTTAAAATTTGTAATCCAAAGCTAACACCCTAAACAATAGTGCTTGGTTAAAATGCAGATCGGAACTTCGGTCACAGATTAATTTGAAACGCCTCGTTTAAAATTCAAGACACTGCGTAGTTAAAAGACATCGAAATCAGAGCAATGGCAAAGATGGACCGAAATACTGATCCGAATTGGGCCATCGATGCCAATAGGAGTGATAATATCCTCAGTGAACAGAACTCCTTGGAGATCATTAATAATAATTTCTCTTCGAAGGAGCTAAGGTGAAAGTGGGGACTTACAAATTAAAAATGTTTTCATGGTCTAAAATAAGTTTTCTGTGGTGTTCCTGCGTCTAAAATTAAAAGCCTTAGAATGCAGTAATATTTTATTTCACGAGAGAATATTATGTTCTCATAGGAGCCAAAGAGATAAAGATAGTGCAATTGATTACTCTTTGAGATATTTTTCAATTCAAATGCTATAAACGGCCGCAAAAAAAACTAATATCAAAATGCAATTGATATCTTTAGATTTGTACGGAAAATAGAAATCGTAGATGATATTCGACTCAGAAATGAATTAAATTGCACAAAAGTTCACGAACGTACTTCTTAACATCAGGAACAAATCTTTTAAATGCGATGGATAATGATAGCTCAGTAGTTTAATATGACAAACACCGCGCCTTAAATCAACACGCCCTCACAGCCCAACATCCAGCTGCTATACATCATTGACATAAATGAGACAAGATATGAGGACACAATCTACGGTTTTTATTTACCCGAGTTCGGCACAATCTGATACTAAACACAAACGAAAAAGAAACGAGCAATAACCAGCAACTTGAGTGTATTTTAGGACGCAAAACTTTAGAGATTACAGAAGCCTTATCAGATGCGCCTAACCCAGGGCTCGTGTGAGCGCGCAGGCGACGCGGCAGCCGGTGCGACCACCGAGCTGAGGCTGGGGTGCAGGTCCTCGTCATTGCCGTCTCATGCATCTCGTGCGTCCATTAATCGTGAGTGCCATGTGCTGCCCATGTAATCACACGCATACAAACAAGCAGGCAAGAGAAAGCCGGCGAAGGCACCAGGTCGCTCTATGCATGGTAATAGCCCTACCCACCTGGGAGGTTCCATACAAAAACATTAGTGGTGTTCTGCGCTGAGGATCAGGAGGTCACCTCAGCCTCGGCAGTTAAAAATGTCGATGTGCACAAGAAAACGAAAGCGCGTTGAAGTTTATTGTAGTCCCGTAAAATTAATTTCCTGATGGTCAAGTTAAAATTGCTGAGGACATGACTGCCGCTATAACGCAGGCGCGCCATCAGTCAGTCGGGAAGCCTGTAGTAGTCCGAGATTTTATGCTGATAATTTCGAGGCATCACCTGATCCAAGGGCAGATTGAGCCTGACGAGCGCGAGTCTCCAGACCAACTGCCTGGTAAACAGAAAAGATCACAGTTGAGGCTGCCGCTCTGACAAGCTTCTTCTGGTTCTACATGTTTTCTTGACCATGCACTTTGAGTTAAAGACCAAGCGCATTAATGGGAAAGTGACTCGAGAGACAGAGAGAATGCATTTATTCGGGGAGTCTAAACACGCACTTTATAACAACAGGGTTTCGGAAACATGCAATTAATTACCTTAAGATGCAGCTCAACAAAATTACATAACTTACTCCATAAAAGATGCATGCGCTCACTGCCCGACGTTGTCACGGAAGGGCTACAGATCTGTCAGTCCGTGTCCTACATTTACGACGATCTCTACCCTCTATTTAGTAATTCTTGGATTATAGTTGTGATGCCATTTAATTCCTCAAAAGCCTTTAATAAATAACTGTTTATTCAATTGAAACCCACTCGATTTTTTAATAAAAACACAATAAAAAGTGAACCAATTCGCGGCTGCAGTTAAATCCAACAATCTGAGCGGCATCGCCTCTCAGTTCTCTAACGCAGCGGAGTGGTCCGACTTCGGTACAACTAAGCACTTGGAACAACTACTCGTATAGACAGTTAAACAGGAACAGTATATCAGTTGGGACAGAATGCTACTTCAAAAATGATCATGAATTTTTCAAAACGTACACGCACACTTAAAAGACGTGTATTTAAACCACGTAAAATCAGCCGAGCAGTTATTCAAACTACTAAAAATTTTCCAATAGCGTTTACTGAAATCGTATCGGTAAGTATCTCCATCATTCGTTTTTCAAGACACTGAGAGTGATCATTATTAGTACGCTAGCTAGAATGTACAAAAAGAGTTAAACACTAAACTTTAACGTATCAAAATAATGATTCAAAAAACAAAAATTTAAGATTCGTGCATTCACTACGTAAACTGGGGTACAAATTGTTTTATTTAAAGTTGTTCTTTTGCGCAAAATATAGAACGCCTTCATGATGAAATCACAAGATCACATTCACTGTAGGAACCGAGAATTCCTCTAACATCATTTTCAGAGACATCGACATTGCACAGTTCAACATAGCATTACAATGCTAAGTAACAAGGGCAAGCCAATACATTTCCTGTGCAAGAACTTCTTTCGCGATGCTCAGCTACTCCGCAACTCAAACGCTGTGTCACATCACACCAACGTACCTCAATGTACTCGGAGTATATCTATTTTTATATTTCAGGATAAGGCGCGGACGAAATTCTAGTTAGAAAAAGCAATATCATAACAGCTCGATTTTGATCTCTGATTTCTTGAAATTGTATCAACCCATTTAATTTTGAGTATTTTGAGTATTCTTTCATCATGTTTCGTTCCAGTTCCTTAGATCATGAATGAAGTTGAAACATTTACTCCATTAATAGCTAAGTACTTTAAAACTCACTAACAACATCTTCAAGTTTTTTGTACTGTCTTTTTTATTCAGAGGTTTGATGAGGTGCAGAATTATCATATTTATTTGGAGGCTTTGAAGTGGTGCAGTCAGCTTATGATCTTCCTATCCCTCTCACTGCAGTTTGTGACTATATATATTTCGCGAAATCTTTTCCAGATAATTTTCAATTTTCGAGTGAAATATACGACGAATAGCAAATCATGCGTCACTAAGCAATCAACGTGAGAATCTGACGAGCGCTGATCATCATTGGAGCGTCCAAGAGTTCATTTATAATATTCAAAAAGATTACTGGCTTAGCGTCACTCAAAGATCCCATCAAGAATCTTGATCGAAGTTATGTGTATTTTTATTTGTTTAAAACCCTATCCAACAACTGTTTGTTCAGCAATCGATTACTACCCTTAGAAATTGTTTTCTATTCATTGTTCATTGTTTTCGATTGATTTTTCATTGTTTTGGTTCATTGTTCATTGTTTCGGTTCATTGTTCATTGTATTTGGCTCAAAAATCTTTTGGTTTTTGTGCTTAAAAGGGCAGCCGTATAATAATTGTATTTTCTCATTTAGAATGTCAGTTTCTTGAAAACACATTTTGTCCATAATATCTCCATACCTGCGAGAAACTTGTAGTTTTGCATTTCCTGATACACAGTGTCAGTCATTCCAGCCACGAAAAAATTATTCGAACAGATTATTTTCACAGTAAGAGAAATTCAGAATCGTGCTGAACTTGCAGTTCATGCGCATTCTGTTTAGAAGGTTATTTAAAGCTCACCTCAAAGGAGTCTTAAAGAAAACCTAAAATTTGCCTTTCATGCGAGAACGAAAAGGAAGAAAAAGACGGAGAGCGGCGAGACAAAGGTTGGACGCTCGTGACCGGAGACAATTAGCGGACTTATTGAGTGGGTCAGGGAGCATGTCACGCATGTCTCCGCACATTAGGCTCGCATGAGACCAGCCTGCGCCCGACAGTTAAAAGCGCTTCTTAAAGCCGCTCTCGCAACATTTACAGACCTCCCCGTCAAATAACACGCACATAACGCGACTCACTAATTGTACATTCGCAAAATGTCTCGTTTTACGAGAGAGAAATGGGAGCCGAATGAAGAAAAAGTTGATGGTGGTTTCTTTTTCGAAGGACACGGGCAAAGGTAATGTAGATAAAATAGTGCATTTCTGAATCAGGGAGAAGGTTTCCTCAATACGATGCAGCTGCTGTCAAAACTGGCCAACCCGACGGGGGCTGGATGTGCTCCTTCTTATAACTTCTCTCGTTCCATGAGATGCATGGAAGGTAGTTCACTCTCATATTCATACAAAATTTTGAATTGTTTCTTCAATGCATTCTGAAGGGTTGTTTTCATCCAACTGTTTATCCATTTTACTTGTTAGGTAAATATAGAATTGTTACCAGATTCGATGTCACTACTGCTGCAATGAAAACAGAGCCATTTCCACCTCTACTTCAAGCGAAATGTCATTAACTGCTCGAATTTTCAGCAAAATTTCCCTATTGCACTCATAGACACTCAAGCTGTTATGCATGGATAAGAAGCTTGGGCAGCGGTCGCTAACTTCTTACCGAAGGATCGTGCGTGACTATTTCACCCGGTGGAAGCCTGCAGTTTCTACCTTACGTACTAAACTATTCATAGCTTTTTTGACAAACGACTAATTCGATATTTTAACACCTACTGAATGGAGTGATGGAAACGAGATACACTGGGCACTTTTTTGTTGACTAATTCCTCAATTTCATTAGTCGTGAGAACTTGCAGCGTTATGGTTTTAAAACATTAACATGAAAACAAGCAAGATCAATCTATTATAAGCTTTTTTAAATCCATAGTCAAAATCATTCGCCAAGTGTTCATGAGTTCTGGCCGTACATTTCAGACAGGAATATTATAATTTGAGATTTTTACCCGTTTCTTTGCTTCATAAATCGCAAATTCGCTCCTCAAATGAAATACAAGCACAGTCTAAAGCAAATTGGGAAAGCTAACAGATGCAGGACGTACATAAGGCACGGGCGTGCCATCATTTCCTTTAACTGCGCTCGGTCACAAACTGCATTAGCGCTGCGCTGTTGCGTGTGAGAGGCTCGCACACGCAAGCTCCTATTCGGCACAGTCGACTGCTTTGAGAACGACTAAATTTCCAAGATGGATTTGCAAATTTTGAGGTAATTCAAATTGCAGTTAATGAATGAAATCTAATGCTGTAACTCATGTTGAGTCCTCGCTTTTCAAAATCGTTTCTCCTCGAAGGACGCTTACAATGATAATGATTTGGTATTTGATAAGCAACATTATGCCTACCATCTGTTCCTGAACATCGCATCAGTTTGTGTGCAGTGATTAATTTTCACGACTGAGGTGTTCCTTTATAGCTCTACAGCGCAAAGTTGATCCCTATCTACGGTACTGTTGCTTTATTATCGCTTAGCCATTCATCAATTTCCAATTTTATTTTTATTTAACTTCTTGCCTTCTGAATTCAATTCTTTGAATCTCTCGCTCTTTCCAGAACTGAGAATGAAGTCCGTGCATTCCAAGAAAATACCTCACGATCACTGCGAGTTCAAATGACAGTCTCCACGTACTGTATTTACAGATGCACAACTTACCCAACAAGCTTTACATCAGTTTGAATAAAAGGCATTTATTTTGTTTAGGGTCAATATTATACGAATATGTGACTTGTAAATTGTTATATTATCGAGACTATTTCAAGTGCTCTCTACACCCTCATTCCTTCTGCCAGAAACCTAACGACTCTCATTTTTGAAGAGTTTTACTTGCTCTAATGCATATTATAAATCCAACTCGTACAACATCCACTCATGACGTTAATCCACTCTCGGTACGTCAACTCGTATAACATCCACTCGTCGTCAAGTTAAAATAATTCTGTTGCTTTCTCAACACATGATTGTCAAAAAATTGAACTAGTTATGGTCAGGAAGAGCATTACAGTCATGGTCAGGAAGAGCTGCAAGTGATGGTCAGGAAGAGCTGTAAGTGATGGTCAGGAAGAGATGAAAGTGATGGTCAGGAAGAGCTGTAAGTGATGGTCAGGAAGAGCTGCAAGTGATGGTCAGGAAGAGCTTCAAGTGGTGGTCAGGAAGAGCTGCAAGTGGTGGTCAGGAAGAGCTGCAAGTGGTGGTCAGGAAGAGCTACAAGTGGTGGTCAGGAAGAGCTGCAAGTGGTGAACTGGAAAAATGCGGAAGATGACGAAACAGTTTCCAGTCAAGCTTTTCGAAGAGATCCAATTTTGATGGAACAGTTTCAGAACAGACTTACATGTATAAACTTAAGAAGGTTGCCTGCGTACTAAAATGGCAATTAAACGTGAACGCTTCTTACAGTCAATTTTCAACCATAATAATTGTTTTCCCGTGACTAATTCCTCCAACAACCCATGCTACTCATGAACTAGGCACAATGCTGTCCGCTTCTTAGTTTTTGAGAAGATGGGGTCCCTCCGCTGAGTCGCAAACCGAGTTTAACTCTTCCACTTCTCATCAATACTAAGAAGTCGCCCAAACAGGTGTCTACTAGCAGCGCAAGCAACTATACTCTCTGCAGAATAGACAAGCTCTAGTGAATTTTTCTTAGACAGCGCATACGGGCTGCTTTCCTATAACTGAAGCCCTCCCAATTGTTCAGCTGGCGACGGGTCGTTGTATGAGTTACGTTGGAGACTGCGCTTATTTTCTAAATGCATCAGTGAGATGTGCAACGGAAACCGCTCTAATTATTTCCGAAATGTGTTTTTGGACGACGTTCTTGGCTCATCTTAACGCAACTGTAATCATCATTGTAAAACTGAGAAAACCACTTCCTGATACTTCTTTCTTGCACTGCTCCATAATTACAAGCTCTCTAAATTAATTTTGCTATTCAACTCTCATTGACAATCATGGACCACAGTCATAGATTCAAAACACAAAACTCTTGGTAGAAAAAATTATCGTAATTAGAGTATAAACTGAACACAAAAAAGAAAACAGTTTGAAATTATGAAGAGTTTTTTTTTTTGAGAAGTTTAGTACGTTGTTCGTTATGACATTCAAAGAAATAAGCACTCAAAAAGGCATTTAAAATTGCTTGAAATAATCGAACTTTATGTTTTTCTCAATTTGAGATAGCACGGAGAAGACACCTCAAAAACAATACTCCTATTATCATATTTTTTTTTTAATTGAATTTTAAATGTATCTCTGCAGGAACTTTTTTTAATGATCGTGTGCGTGATGAATTGCGTTAAAATAGAAACATACAACCCTATTTTCCTAGAGAAGAGGCTTAAGAAATGAAATTAACCTTAATTTTATTTAGGGGAAGATTGCAAACAGCAAAACGCTTGTAGTTCGGTTGAGGTTCTAAAATACGCAACAGTATTTTTCGCTCCCAACAAATTTGTTACAAAATATTGATCTCAGTTTGAAACACGAAAGGAAAACTAAAGAGATGAGATCGAACTCTTTGAAGGTAGACTTTTCATCCACAAAGTTACTGAAATTATTGTCTTATTCAGAAATTTTCTCCTCAGATGAAAGTAAACAATTCTTACTCCATATAATCATAAAGTAGACTTAAAACAACAATGTTGAACATCAGTCACAACAAAGAAGCAAAGTACACAATAACCATTGCTAAGGGAACGTTAAAAATGTACTGACGCTGTGTAACATTCACATTCACTGAGCTCAGTCTCGAACATCAGAGCAGATGCTGGTCTCAACTCTAACTTCGTCAGAGAATCAGTAAATTTTTTAAAAAGTGAATTTTTTATAAAATAATGTCAGATTGGACGTCGTAAAAAAATTTTGCATGTGAACAAAAACAATCGAACAAAAATTTAACCGACAAAAAATTATTTTTCGTTTCACACTCTCTCCCACCTATGATCGGCAAGCCCCAGGAAAGACAGTGTTAGCCGTTTGATCCTAGGTGCAGTATCTTAATTTATCTATTCAACTATTTACGAAGCTTGTTTTAGCCATTTTGTAAACTTCATCAATTACCAACTGGATAGATGTGATAATGTTGGTTTATGTACCCAATGCTTTGCAAAACTCGAGCTCATGCGACCACATGTCGTTTTATTTTCATGGGAAATGATTGAATTGAGTTATGGTGATCGTACCGGTTCAGCGTATTCTCAAAGTCAATTTCGAAGAGTCGATTTTACAGCTTTTTTGCCGAAATTGTAGTGTGTTTTCTTCCCCCTAGTCTTTAACTCTTGAACAAGAAGTAATTTGTAGAAAACATATGTGTTCTCTTCGAAATCTAAAACCTCGAACAGTTTCGCGTCCTAGTTTACTCTGCCTAATAGTTACCTCAAACTTGTCCTGACAATTGATTATATATATCGGCTGCCACTAAGAATTGAGGCCTCAAAATTTGCTCGACATTTTCGAAAATTTTCTAGCAGACACATTAGAATCCTAGCAAATCGAAATGTCCGAAAAACGCAAACATATTCAACCCTGAATTGTGTTTTGTGTCTTGTTGCAATGCTTTTACGGGTATGAGAATATTTTTGGTGGTCAATGGAGACTTTACAGCTTTGTTCATGCGAAGCTTTGGGCGCGCGTGCGATCTCTATAAACGCCTCACTGTGACCTTTGAAATATGGCCAAAATTAAGTCTATGATAATGAGACAAGCAGCTGGGCTTTCCGCGACTGTCTCGCACCTATCCCTCCATTAGTCTAAGCCAGAAATAGGAAATTCGTTGACGCTTCAGGCTAAAAAAGTGCCATACAAAATCGAGTGGATGATCAACCGGTACTTAAAATCATTTATTACTGACCCTCACTAGAATTTTGAAAGTGATATCATTGATCAAATGGACAATCACGCATTTTTCTAATCGCACTGTAATCTAAGTATTATAGTGAAATATGTACATTTGAAGCAACAAATACTAATATGTTTGAGGTATATGAAAGTTAAATATACCCTGGAATATTTTCAGTGCACAAGGAGTGCTGCTTTCTAATATTGAAAGAGAAGCTTTTCAGTTCTCACTCTTGCATCTGCTGTTAAAGATACATTTCCGCAACATTTCTCGGCCTTGGCGGCTGTACAAAAGATTCGGACTTGAACCCAAGATTAAGTTCAGTTGAAATAGTCCACAACGCTCCCTTTTCTGGTCACCAAGGTAGAAGTTAATAAGTGGGCGAAAGCAAAGCCATTCATTTGAAATGTGGTTCGTTAAAACAAGTATTTCGTGGCGAAGCGTTAAAAAGTTCAACCACGTCATGTTCTCCTTACTCCTTTGAGTAGAATTATTCTCATTGATAATTCGAAAAGATACTTCGTTTTACAATTTCTTTATCATCAAGTTATCATCAGAACTTTAAGTATCACAAAAACTACGAATTATAATTCGCGTCAATTTCTACACCAATGAGCAGCAAGAAGATTAACCCTCAAACTCATTTGTTTTCAAACTGAGAGCCCAAGTCATGCTAAGGTATAATAGAATATATTAGTATGATCCCTTCAGAAACGAAGTTGTTGTGTACAGCTGGGATCCAAAAAAACTGTAAGAAATCGTAGAGAAATAAATCATTTAAAAATAATTTTAGATCTTGCAAGGCTAGCCACGGTGCAAAATCGATTTTGTTGTGAGGCTGAAGCTAAGAGGTCTTCGTTGAAATCGGATAAGCGGCCGATTTGTAGAGCGTTTGAATAGAGTAGCTATATTTTCGATGATAAATATTTTTTATCTAGAACTAAATTTATCGTATTCAAATTATTTTTCATTACTTTTGGTGATTCAACATGCAGCTCCAAAATTTTTTAGCTGTAGAAGACTTTCCAGAAGCTATTCTCCAAATGCAGATTACGCTGGGGAGACAATCGCTGAAGACGGACACAGAGCACTAGTCATTTTTTAGTTACTTCACACATTCGTTAACTGTTCTGCCAGCTCATTGTTTAGTTGAGAACCATAGACAAACACAAATGAATATCATACAAGTCTAGGTAAGAATCATAAAATATTAAACAAAAATTCTCTTGCAAAATGAAGCATCAAGTATTCGGAAAATACGTATAACTTCTGTTCAATTTGCAGCTAATTTTAAAATTTTACATATTTTAGCGGAGACTAATGACATGAGTATTTTCATGCTTAAGATATAAGTGTACTTCAGCCGAACAGCTGATCTATGCAGACGTAATTATATATGAACAAGACTCGGCCTCCTAATCGAATGGGTTAGCCAGCATCGTCGTGACCAAATGAACTCAAATGGTGCAGGCAATCATCTTCAATGTCGGCGTGGGGCTCCGCGAAATTATCATAAAGAACAGTTAGGATAATGCTAGCATTAGAGAAAGAGAACTGGTGCTGCGGTTAGAGGAGAGATAAGCCCGGGGTGAGGCTAGGTTAACGAGCCCATTGTCAACACAGCCCGGAGTCCGAACACTGGAAATACTTTAGGTGTCTTCAACATATTAAAGATGTCTAAATATCACCTGAGCAGTTAGAATTTCATTCAAGAAAAATAATAGAGATCACGAAGTGCCCATTAAAGTCCTAGTGTACACGTTGAAAAGAGCTATCATTGAGATTTTGATCCTAAGCGACTCACTCTGCATGTAAAGTCAACATTGCCTCAAATGAAGCATGTCACCGTGAGCGAAAGTCACAGGCCACTAATTAAGAATGGTCTGTCGGAGAAGCACGGTCTGCTCACAACCGCATTAGTTTGGCTTAAGAGAAACTCCGCTCCGTCAATTGAAGCATCGCTGTCCAGATACTTGACGTAAATTAATGGCAGCATCATACGTTTCTGGACGACAGTTGTCCAGCTCATGTCCGTCCTTCACAGACATGGCTTTTGCAGAATCGCACTAGGCGTATTTTTACCATCGTGTCTTCTTCCAAATACACACGCAAATTATCACAGCAGTAAGAACTTGAAGTGGTAGATAAATTTGTGTTAGCTTGGGAATTTCACCTTTTTTCTCACCGAAGAGAGCTTTTACCTCGAGTTCCACGACAATTCATGGAGATCGTCGGCTCATCTGGCGTGTATTGACATCCCTAACATAAATCAAGCCGCATCTAAGCCTCTCATCGCTCCATGGAAAGCCATTGTGTAGGGTTTCTTTACATCGTGTTTACATTCTCAGCCTTGATCTGCATGCTGCGCACGCAGGAAAAGCTTCGGAGGACCTGATGACTTGAACTGCTGGTCAGAAAACTTTGTGATTCATTACACGAGAAAAACTTGCCTGTAACGCTGGTGGCATTTTCTCCAATCTCTCACGATGACTTCATCGAATGGCTTTGGATTCGGAGATTAGTCATCTTAGAACTAACAAGCCACTTCAAAATATAAATTTTCAACGTACATATGCCGGTTCCACTTTTTTTTATTGCGTCTTGTACTACACGATTGTCTAAACACGTTTTCACAGAAATTATTTCAAGTCACTTCCTAATGGATCAGAAAAAAATTAAATCATCCCGGAAAGAACAGTGCAGCATTTCTTTTATACCGTACGATACATAACTGAAGGAAGGGAAGTCCACACACTTAACCATTACTAGTTGAAGATGTACGAATCGGTGTTTGCTTTCAATTTATTTTAAGACCTCTACAGCTGTCTTACCTTTTAGAACGATTGGCCGAGACACCAATAAACATCGGCAGCAATCAACCAAGATTCGAGGCTTTGTAGTTCAGTATTATGACTTTAACGGTTGAGCGGCAACTTTTGTAGAGAAGGAGCTGAGATGTAATACTCATTGGTATATTTAGTTTCATTCCAATATGACCATTGTACATCAAATCATTTATATTTTAATAGAGTGAAAATCATGTAATTATTAGTGCAATATTTTAAAAGTCATGAATAATAACTTGATATTTCGAAAGGCTAAGCTGAACAGTCTATCCTCTATTTTATTAGCCTTGAACGCAGGCATCTCCATTGCGGCTGTGGCTACGAAGTAATTTGCTTCACCATGATCTCATCTTGGCTTAGTAGGCAATAATTTATAGTCTATTAAGCCATAAATAAAATAACTCTTCTTAAGTATCGGTAAATAACTATCGCTTTCTTCTAGAGACGAAATAGTTTGAACAAACGTTCATCAAACTCTCCCCGAATATTCATCTAATGATAAAATTTACAATCTTTTGTACATGACAGAAATAGCAGTTAATTCACTTCCGTTTTTTTCTAACAAGCTATGTGAAAGTCTTGGCATGCACCACGGTATGCATACACGCACTCTATTCGGTGAGTGCAAATTTTCTCTTCGTATTTCTACTCACTACGAAATTATTCCTCATGTATATTTTCTCCTAGTATTTCAACTCATAACGAAATGGTTTCGCAGCGTTGGGTAAATGCTTCAGTGGAGAAATTTCGTTTCTGCAAACAATAGCCCCGTAGATCCGACGAATAGCGGAACGAGCACGCGAGTAGTGGCTTCCTGCGACTGGTTAAATGAAGTTTTGGTGTTGGGTCGATATCTTAATGATATTTGTGGACTACGGGACCTATTTCCCGGGAACTCAATTTTTATTCGGACCTGAAAGATAGCAAATATATTTCATTCACAGAGCTTGCAAATACCAATTTGGTAAGGCAAGAGCGCCTCCAATGCCGGTTTTAAGAGTTAAGAGTTTTTCCAGCACCTTGAACCGACTGATCTACAGCTCAGACGCCTCAAATAGCGAAGAAATGGGAACATGGTACACTCTCATCAACCCTTTTTATAGCTGTTTTAGTGAAGAAACATTTGAGAAAATTATTTTTCCCCACGATATTACGTGCAAATTCTGATGTTATATTCTGTAGTTTTCATTCATAAAAATTTGTGACATTCCCACCTACGTCTGCTGAGCTCAAGTAAACCTTCGCCGTAGACGGTATGTCTATATATAAACCCTTTAATTTTGGTCGTCAATGCCATGAAATTGGCTTCAATGCACCGAGGTGTGAAGTTAGGGGTTTTATTATACATTTCTTTCGAATATTCAATTAATTTCAATCAAATTGTAACTAGTAATATATATTGATTAATTTTTTGCACATAACTGAACACTTTTCAATGAACTGAAAGTTAAGAATTGAGGGACATTCATCAAAACGTAACCAGATATTAAAAGCTTGAAATTATCTTTTCTTTTGATTTTCTGTAATATTTATAGACCCAAATTTGAACTGATTTGTTCCCGAAACCTTCCAAACACCGTCAGGTGTTTCCTTTCCAAACGTAACAGAATGCCACGAGTTGCCTGACCTGCACTCCAATAGGAGAACTGCAACCTCTGAAAAACCACAATGCGTAATCGTTCAAATGCATTTCCACATCCATTGAAACTATTTTGCTTCGGATGTTGATATTTAGCTGAAGTGAGATGTCAAATGCTAACGCACATGTAAGCTAACAGCTTATTAACTGAATTGAATATGTGTCAATCCAATACAATGTATTTAAGATTTTTTATTAGGCAAACAAGAATCTCTTCCCCACATGCTACCATCGAACACAAAAAGTGTACTACCGTAACCGCGAACGTTTAGCTGCACCATCGCTGGATTTATGTTACCATTGCAATTTATTTCTCAGTGTGTGTATAGAGCTGCCGCGTTGGAAATTGAAATGCTTCAACTCAATACCAAATGGACGCAGATTCCTCACAGTCCCTTGTGATACTTTATCTACGAGCTTATATCGCAGAGACAACTTGTCGCCTGATGGCGCACGGGAGCGCGTCAGGACGTGTTCAGGCCCTGGACTCCTCAACTGCAGAAGTTCCTTTGCATGGTCCAGTAGCTCGTTCACTGCACACAAAGGGCTAAGGACATGAGCTGATGTACAGGTTGATGTGTTGGCTCGAAGTTATTGTTTGAATATGTTATGAAATTAAAGAGAAATATCTTTTAGGTAAGAACTTGTACAGTAATTCCTGCGAAACTAATTTTTGCAGTAAATCAAAGCAAACCCATGCGTCAATTGGGGATGAAGTTCCCTTTGTGAATGACACAACGCATAGCCCAGAAAATTTTTATCCTATCATCACTAAGGCTTTAAGATACCTGTAAGTATCACAAGACCCAGAAGATGTAAATTTATGGAATGTATTGAAAAATTAATGGAAGAATTTTGGAAGAATTAATGGTAGAATAAATGTAAAGCTTCTCTAGGATTTATGAATAGCCATTTTATAAAAGGAATTTAAGGCTATCAGTGGGCTGCAAAATCCATTTCTATCAAGAAAGGACTTGCTTTTGTTTGTATTCAGTCAGTCAAGTGTTTTATTTGATGGTGGCAACAAGTCAGTTTTTCGTAGGAACTTCGCCCACCATGATACAAGCACACTGTCAGACAAGTCTTGGTTTCCCATCGATGACAGCGGAAGCTGCTCTTGAAACAATCGCAAAAATTCGCGGGGAAATTTAAATTTTTTTCTATTCGGAAAGGGGACGACAAAAAAAACTGCCGAACAGATGTGAAAACAGGTTTGTGTTTTTTTGGACACAGGTTCTTTACCAACTTACACAGAAGATGCGTGAAAATGGAAGTTTCAGGATAAATTGACAGGAAACAGGGCAGACAATTAATTAACTGAAATAATTACTTGATCTGAAAATTAAATTGAGAGTTTATAACATTTTCTGTTCTACACTTGATGGTTCACAAATTAATTTAAAACAATCTTTGAAATTGGAGATATAAATACAATGAAAAAACTATTTAACAAAGAATAACTGGGAAAATTTTCAAATGGTATAGGGTAAAAGATTAGATTCTAATAAGTTAAATTAGTTATTATTTATTTGTTAAAATCTATATTCATTTCCCTTTTCCAAATGCCGCCTAATTTTATTGGGATCATTTTTGTGATTGGAGCCGCTGAACGAGGAGTTTAACATTCAACATCGACTCAGATGTGCTTCTCGAGTACAGGCTGTGTTAACTCTTTGTGGCTAATGAGACTCCAGGCAATGTTATCTACGGGTTATTCCAACCCGCCGGCACACGTTGAATGTAAGTAATTAGCGATAGCCAGTTACAAGTAAAAGTGTCCAACGGATATTTTATTGCATACGCTATACAAAATTTAGCGCTTAAATTACGCTACATTCTCATCAGCAACCCATCGTTAATTTATTTCTGCATTTGCATTCACGCGTGCCGCAAAAGGGAGTCTGCGAGACTTGACGCAGCTGCAGCACGGCCGTCGGGGGCGCCAAACTTCAATGCGATTAAGTTTCACGCTCAAGACACTTCTCTTACAGTGAACAATGAGTCATGCAAATATTCACCTTCGGGTCACTTCCTGCGAATTATTACGCAATGATTCGCGGTTGTGCAGCTGAACAATCGGCGTGAACATGCCTGCGTTTTGACACCTCAGCTGCTGGTTCAAAACCACACGCCCCTAGAATTGAACTCGGAATCGCAGTCATATGTAACTGATGTTTTCTTTGGTTAGATACTTAGCTGACCTTTTAAATTAAAGCGTAAGGCTTGGATTAACCTTTGAAGTCCTTTATTTGAGCTTCATACCAGTACGTGTGGCACGAAGAAGTACGTATAAGTGCAAATGACATGCAAGAATGGCTCGCAAGAATGTTAAAGAAAAGTCCTATTTCAAGAAAAGTAATATTCGGAAGTACAAAATTTGTTATTGGTCCAGTATTTAAAATATTGGATTCATGTTCAGCAAGTTTTGACCTCCGAATATTAGAGTCATTGTATTTACATAAGTTAAAACCTCCGTTAAATGACATGCAGAGCTCAGATCAACTAAAAATTGTAAACCGCTAACTTTTGCCCGTGTTTCTGAAAAGTGTCAGCGTAGTAAGTGTTAGAAACCTTGAACACAGCCTTCCTATTTCATTGCTGTCCATTTTGCTATTCTCCTTTAACCTGTCATTATATGAATTTTTCTTTATCTTTGTGGACTGTACTTATGTTGTGTCTTTGTATTTTGCAGATCTCGTTGAGAATGAGCCTAGTGCTCGAAACGTTCGAACTAAATGATTGTAAAATACTTCTTTGCTGTATCATTCCCTTTGAAGTTGCTACGCAAACGTGATGTACCTAATCTTCACATTAGTCATCGTGTATAATATATATACCACGGTTTAGGTTTACGGCTTGGAGCTTTTACTTGTTTTTTATCTATTTTTGATCTTTTCTTTATAAAAAATTTAACGAAGCCAGTACTCGTATGCTCGCGGTCGTCATTGAGCTGTCACTGTTTTTTTCTGAATGTAATACAATAATTGCAACATAGCATAGTTCTCTATAGAAACAATAATCATTTAAATTATGATCTAATTTCCACCGACAAGAATATCTTGATAACGATCCTTGTTTGTTAACTAAATTTAAGCCCTACCTCATGTGAGCATACTGTAGACGGAAATAAATTGAAGCAGCTAATTAAAGAACAACACTTATCTCTTGATCATCAGAAGTCATACTCAGGTTCGGATGTTAAAACAATGACCATACACCTACACTGAACTGAGGCATTGAGCGTTTTGTGTGGCGGAGAATCGGAGGCTGGCGGGGGCTGAGGAAGGAGTTATTATCGTGTATACAAGTGCCAATAGATGAATTCGAATAAATAAAAGGGCAAGTTTGCCCTATGACCCAGAGCACTGAGGGGGCAGATGATTGCCTGCTGGTGTCCGTGATAGCAATCATGGCCGCAATACTTGACGCCGAATAACTCATAACACTACACCACACACCGCTCTCTGATAGCATTCACCGCAGATCGTGTCCAGCCAGATAGAACTCTGATTTATCTCGTATTGCCCGCCATCTCTTAAACCGGCTTACCAGCTCTGCCAACCGATAGCGCTCATTTCTCTCAGAATGTATTTGGACATTTCTTAACTTTAGCTAAGGGCTACAACCACATATTGAGGCTTATTTTAATGATCGTTTTCCACTGAAATATGCAACAGAGTAACTATCTGAAATGTTGTACAGAAACTCTATTCTGTGTGAACAATTTGAAACCCATCAAAAAGTTCAACCAGAGGAGCTCGTCGGGTTCATGGTTATGATAGGAGTGCAGGACATGAAATGTACGTGGGCTCATCTTCATACAAATACTATTTTTGACTTTCTGCTCAAGCATTTGCCTCCCAAGCTTCGAATTTTAAAGTTGCTGGTTTTAGGTCCTGGGTGCATGTTTCAGTGAAAATATCATCCATAGCAACCTGACCAACGCATCTTTCTGCCTTGAACTCATTTTGGAGATGGAAAATGATCAATTGTATACAATAGCATTGTGGGCACCATAAAATTGAACAATATTCCCTGAGTAAAGTACTACCAGATTTACCTTTCGGGAATTCTTGATCCATGCTAACAAATGAAATATTTCATGTCTTTAATAGAAGCACATGGCTTTTTGAATATTGAGTGTCTCTACAACGTTGAATTCATAACTGATCTGAGCAGGACCATAACCTCGTCCTCACGAAGCAGCGCCAACATCATGTTCGTACCACCCGACGGCAGCGATGCGCCTTCTCACGGCTGTCACACGGCCCTCCTGGTCAGAGCCGAGTGGTGGCAGCACCATGCGATCAGGGCCAGCGATCGCATGGCTGCAACAGTCGGCGGTCACGGCAACCGGGCCACCGGGATTTTTACATCACAACGTACGGACGTTCCTTAATTTCCTTTGCGCACTTGCCTAAATTCGAAGTGACGTGCCAATTAAGTTTCATTTTTAACTGACAGCCAAAATAACTATGACCAACAGCAAGATTAAGTGGAGCTGTATGCAGTGTGCGTACCCATCATACAAAAGTGATGATAATCCTGTCCGTCTCCTTAACCACGTGATGCTCGCATCGGTAAATGAGTTAGGCGTACGGACACGAGCTCTTAAATTTATCAAATAAATATACTTTACACGTCGTATAGTTGATTTAAAGACGTTTTAGAAGAATTTTTGCTCGTCACCTACCAATATAAGTTATTCATTCCATGAAATTACGCTCTGTGCCATTGTTGTGCTTCAGAAATCGAAAATCATTCAGCATTTCAGTTCATTCATTTTGTGCATAACTCGAAAATATTTTAAAGTATGAGGTAATTGTTGAGGGATGAGTCAAATTTTATCACCGTAATATATTTTAATTCACACAAGAGAGCGATGAGAATGAACAAAATTTTTTCACAGTTAATGTCTGTCAGCAGTGATTAGAAGGATTAAAAAACGATGGCACAGCTCAAAATGTACGTGCTCGACTCTCTCTTGACATGATCCACTCTCCAGTTCATTGCGAGCCTGTCGTATTGAAATCAAGCAAAAATAAAATTCTTTAATTTTATTATCTGTTGAACACATTCGTCCACTAAAACGGCCCATGTCAGGATTTTTAGCCACTGGGATGTTCTGTATTGTCTATAAAGTTCCCTTTTGCACACGTCGTATAACTACAGCCTCTCCAACGGAGAATAAACTCGAAAATATCTCACTTCAAAGTCGAGAATAGCATTGTATTGAGTGAACTAGCTGGAATATGCAAAGATGTTGATGACCTAAACTCCTTCAAAAAGTTGAATGCATAATGCATTATAAGTGCTGCTGTTCAAGATGAAATTGAACCATTGAACATGATGGCGAATGTAATCTTGGGCCATAATGTGTCAATGACCCGGAAGAAGCATGTAATTCCGACTATATATATTGTGTAATTTGAGTATGAAGCACATGACAAATTATAACTAAATGAAAAAATTAAACGCAAATTATAAATGATATCAACACATCGTATGCTACGATTGCTGACCAGCATTTGTAAATTTCTCCTTCTGAATGAACGTAGCCATACTTGATCAACCTTTTGATTCGAGAAAATATGCCCGGAGATGCCAATTATTTTATGTAATCTTTTGTACAAACACCTATATCCAGGGGTATTTAATACCACAATTAAAGAAAAATGAAATTAACTGCGTGCGTTAAAGAAAAGAGTTTAAATATTTTAGCCGATGCTTTCTCTTCTTCACTATGTGACATAACACCTAACATGTAATTATTTTGCACACTTTTGTACTTCCAAATTGATATTTGTATCACATATTTAAGCTTGCATTTTCACTCAAAGATTTTTCTCTTTGTGTTTAATTTTTTGCTGGTGGTGCGTGTTGTTTCGAAGAGCGAATTATGTTGTTCCGAACACTTAAGTCCTTTTGCGTGAAGAAGTTCAGAACACAGTTACCTATAGTTGTAAGAGCTCAATAGAAAAATATGACTGAGCAGGCGTAAATTAATTTCTAAAATCGGAGCATAATTGCAATGTGTGCCCCGTACATTAGCTACAAGGCAGATGCAGGAGGAACACAAGTGCAGGAGCACCACAACTGCAGCCTTGCTGTCATGGCGCCGGACAGTTAAGGCCGCACATGGCGGGCCCGTATTTGGCGCGGTGGACTCCAGGGGCAAAAGGGAAGCCACAAAGGCTTCGCCCGGCGCTTAATCTGCATTGGCAGACGATGACAATGAATCCTTTATTGCGTATATTTTATTCCACAATCTGTGGAAGGTTTTCTCATCAAAAATGTTCTTGGTCTTGTCACGAAGAAGACCGATTTATCACGCAGGACAATAATTAAGCAGTCTTGTAAGCACAGCGTTCCAATGACTGCGTTTGTTGTTACCTAAGTATGCTTATCTGAGGTAATTCAACACTGAGGTAATTATTGCATCTTCGCTACAGTAATTCAACCAGCGAAGATGTAATAGAACTGAGTGAAATTATCATTGCGTTGCGCTGAGTTTCAGGATGAAAACGTTTTACGACAATCAGGCAGTAATCGCACCAGGACCACAAAACGATAACGATAAATTGTGAAGTCCGAGCAAGACTTCTTTTTTGGTAACTTGTGTCTTTTAATCAACTTAATTTTCTTTCTATTCCTGCTGAACTTAATAAGTATCCCTCAAACACTGCTTCAACGAGCGAAATAACAATGATCAAAACTGTTTTCATAGCCATAGTTGCTGCATGTTGCTCTTATTGTGAAGTTGTAAAATGGTTCCCTGCATTTGATTTTAATCAGTCGAACATTCCCTAACGCATGTCTCTGAGGTTGAGTTAACTGATACGTAGATTTAAGCGGGTAATGATGGTTCCTAGATCGTGCTCAATTATTATACACACAATGCTGTGTTTCCTGATAGCATAAATTAATGAAGAAATTTGTTCCTCTGGACAGGAGTATGAACTTTGGCAAGAAATACTGGTAACTGTGATGTTAATTGATATTTTGTTGTTAATTTTTTCCTGGACCACCATTAAGTTTTAAAACAGCATCAATTTTACTCTCAACAAGTTCTCAAAGTATTTGAATTATTTTTATTGGAATACTGTCCCATTATTTTGCTGGCACAATAATTTTTTATTAAAAAGATCACTGGTAATGAATTAAAACTTCTTCCCAGAGGATATCGCGTCATTTATTTATTTGTAAAACTGTCGATGAAAATATTATTGTGAAACTACATACTTTTTTTAGCATTACAAAGAAGCCCCCAAAATCAGAAAGAAGAAACATGCGCAACTGTTTGATGTCTGCAGTGTATACTAATATTTTGATGATCTCCTTGCGTCAATACAGAATTATTTAGGATACAAATCAAACGATTTTCTAAATATCATTCTTTCATTCCTCAGTTACTGAATATTGCAATCCTAAAAATTTTGTCCGCGCTAATTATTAAACTCAGTTACTCAAAGTAGTGAAACTGTAAACTATGAGGAGCTACGTTTGCGTTACAAGCTCAAAATAATCTTCTTTGGTAAAAGATAAAATGTCACGTTACCTGCATATTTTTTCAAAATTCCATTATTTAATAGAAAGGCCAATTTAAAATAGGTTAATTTTTGTCTGATAATATATTCATGATTTTTTATTCCTCTTCGCTAATAGGATTTTACCACATTTTACACGACTCGCTATTGTCGTTAGCCATTATCTGTGATTTATTGAATAATCTTGTTCTCGACGCTACCGCATAATGGACAAGAATTTATATCCTCTGTTATTCCAGTTAGTCGGAGTTTTCACTCTTCAATTTTTATCTACAAATCAATGTAAAAGTTTTCCCAGGATGAATGGAGTGTGATGCAGTCATAATTTACGCTTTTAAAGAAGCAGTTATTCCTAACAAACAATGCTTAAGTGAAAAATTTGTAAAATTCTTTCGATAAGTACTTATATCTGTAAAACCAAGGAAAACTCCATGATTTGCTGCTCCTATAGCAGTAACGTTGGCATTCTGGCACGCCTGCTTGAGTTCGTGTTCATGATGGTGAAGGAGTCCGGTTTTTGTTGGTGTTATTATTACACTGTTAGACTTGAGGATCTGGGTGTACAATTGAATTTATGTAGTATCTGCGAATGTTCCTGTATAGGTACGAGATCTGTTAAAAAAGGTCGAATTTTTTCCACAAAAAATCATTATTTTACGAATGCTTGTACCGTCCGAAATACTTGCCATAGCTTTTCAAGCAACGTTCTCATGTTCTCTTCCTCAGTCGATTTGCCTAGTATAAGGTATCAATGGAAAGATCTCATCAAGATTCATGAGTAGGTAGTTTTTCAAAGCCCTGAAGGATACTCGTATTCTCTCATAGCTCGAAGCTAGGTCTGAAATTTTTCAGACTTATGCTAAACTTTTAAAGTATTTCTTTAAAAATGTAGGCTTGACGAACAGAGAAGAGAGAGTTGAGACCAAATGTGGTGAGATATGTGCAGGGGAGTTGAGGAAGTAGGCTGTTCCGTTCTTAAGCAAAAATTCCTGAAGGCAAAGAGACGCAAAACATAGAGCAGTTTCGTAACACAAAATTCAACAATTGTTCTTCCTCAGTTCTGGTTTTCTTCCTGCGAGGGTCTTAAACCTATCACCTAGGGCTGATTAGTGATAGTCTGTTTTTGTAGCCCGAATAAATATCCCCATGTCAGTCGAATAAAACGAATAACATCAACTTCACACTTGACCGACTCATACGTGCTTACTTCGGTCTACTCATTGCGATTATGGTGTTTAATACTGATATAGTGTCCACACTACATTACTACATTACGTGAATTGTTTTTCGAGTAAGATGAAGAATTTAATTGTTTCATCAGAAGGCACTGCGGCTGTCTCATGCCAGATCAACAACGAAAAAATTGAAATTAGTAGCAGATTGAAGCTATCAACTATACACTAAGTTCAAGCATTCGGACGCGTTTTGAACTTCATCACTCTAGGTGCTGTCTCACTGGTGAAGATGTAATAGAACTGAGTGAAATTATCATTGCGTTGGGTCTGATCATAAAAAAAGACTGCAGCACTAAGATTTGAATCATTTACCTAAGAATTTAAAAACAGCATATAGAAATAAAACGCAGCGAGATTCCTACATCACTATACAACCTCGTCATTCACATAAGCTACCAAATGACGGGGATGCATTCGACTTGTACAAACACACTGCTCGGCGCTACCCGACCTTCGAATCCTTTAGCAAATTGGAAGGAAGTTGAAAATGGTTTTCCCTCATTAACACGAGTGGCTTTTTCTACCTTGTTTTTGCCGTCTGACTTCGAATAAAATTTAATAGCACTAAAAGAGGTTTCATTTGAAGATCAAAGTTGATCAACTCTGCTACAACAAGATAAAATAATTAGTTAAATGAGCATTTCAGCAATGTAAATTTTTTTTCTGACGCATGGGAAGGGATATCCTGGTCACAACACAACTTATTACAGAGATGGCTTATCACAAATACATTGTTAACCACGAGTTCGAGAAAATGTTTTTGCTTCAAGGATAATAAGACCCTGAGACTGCGGTCGCAGCGAGTTACTACGTAGTCATCCTTCAGCTGAGGAGTTTCGTTAAACCATCGATATTGTGAAACCTTCTCGCACTGCAACATTATAGGGGATCTGAACCGTTAAATAATAAGAGGAGATGTAACTTATACATCATACCTTGTGTAGCACCTTATATCAAGACCGTAACCTTCAACATCAAGAACGTAAGGGTAAGGACGCAGATTTCATAATAGGTTTTGATCAGGAAGTCATTGCTAAAGATTCTTTGAATTAGATTTTGAGTGTTTAACTCTACCGCGTTGAGCGGTCACGAACGAAGTCATGGGCTGAAGAGGTGCGAGTTAAATCAACGATAGTGCACACGTACCTCATGCATATGAATTTGCACACGTTAACTCATTTTCTTCTTGATTGTAATGTAGAATTTGTTACGTTTTGGATGTTTCCTCTACCATGAAGTCATATTATTTATATCGATTATATGACTGCTAAGATTTTGATTGTAATTAACCAGAAACTTACGTGGGTATTTACTTTGATTTGAATTGACTTCAGTTTTTTTTTTAAAGTACGGATCAAAGTTATTCTTTCTTTTTGGCATATATTTGTCACACTTCCAACATTTTAAACCTTCACTTTTGCCCTTTCACTTAAACGCATGAGCGTAAGCGCACAAATTTGAAAGCTGAGATTTTTCCCCATCGTCATAAAGCAGACACAGACATAGCAAAAAATTTGTCTGAGGTTCCAGTGTTGTAAGGAAAACGAGACTCCGTTGTATGACTGTAATATTCTAGTGTTCATATTTTAGAAAATTGTTTGTGTACGATGTGTAAAAATACACAACCTTAGCGACCGCCTCAATGAGTTGCTTGTGTTGCAATTCGTGTTGCGTGATCCGGCTTCATTAGAATGCATGGCGCGATAGTTACGAGCCCTGCGCTCGTCACGTGGACGTGTCCAGACAGAGCGCGGCGGCCAAATTGTGCATGCACTCCGGCTAACAATCTTCTCAAGACCACACCGTTCCAAATGTTTTCATTCTGATTAAAACTTGCTCTAAAATTGGCAAACACTTGAGCTGAATGTCCGCAGCGTACGACCTCTGGAAATGGACAGTGAAGGCAAAAGATGCAGCCTGGAAGTATGATTCATACGTAGTCAGTGTTTCGGTGACAAACTTACGGCACATTTTTTGCAAAACAGGAGAACTGCGTAAAATTGGGCAATCTTTCTCCTATGATAAAAAATAAAACGTATTTAATGGTAATTAATTTTCTAGTAACCATGTTTTACGCTTACCATCATCGTTAAAAAATAGTAATTAATTCTGAAAAATTGAGTTTTAAAAGCAAAAACGTGGCTGGTCTTATCTCTTCATGCTTGCCTAATTTGCCAACCACAAAGAACGAAAGTCCAAACTTTAAGCACCGTTGTCAGTGGCGAGTCCATAAGTCAGGTAACGCCCATAGGAAGCTCTCAGGAGCTACACGCTGGTCAGTGCCGTCCAACGGAAGGCTGGGCGCCGCGCAGGAGCGAGGGCGCATAGCCAGCAACTGGAGCGGAACGGAAGCTCTGGCCGTGCAGGCGCTGTAGCCAATACCGCCGCATGAATTAATTGCCCTCCAGCCCCACCCTCCATCTCCTAATCCTGCTAAAATAATGCCATAGTAATGAAACGCTTCGTTACACTCCCATGACCTCACTTCGTTTCACCAGACTCTAAACTTGCGTGATTTGTGACGCAGTTTTTTCCAATCTCGATATTTTCGGCGCTCTTTGAATGATAATAACAATAATAATTCAAACTGGAGTACTGAAAATAGTTGCGCGAGCACTTTGCCTTACAAGGAGCGCAGAACGCCGAGTGCAAGAGGCACTATGCTGCCATCAACGCTCTCCTTTGCCGCTATTTGTGCAGCTCAAAATGCCAGCTCCAGCTACTTTCCCGCTCACGCAAGTGAAAGCTTCTCTCGGCCTCTGCACTGAGCAGGCCTGATCTCATTAGAAGTTTGCACTTAGCGATGTCCAATTCCAATATATATAATCATTGAGGTGAGAGACGCTTAGAACGCCAACAATTACAAAGCCACCATTTTCACCACTATTAGACACATGAACAGTAATACTTTGATTTGTTTAAAGACAGAAAAATTTGTTTTTACACTTCCCCCATTATAAACTGTCCATTGGGACACTGTAAAGAATAAGTGCAATTATTCTCCGTCGTGAGAAACTTTTGTAACAGAATTCAATTTTCTCTTATTTCTAATTATCAAAAAGTGTTCTGGGGCTCAAAGATTACAAATTGAAAAAAATATTATACGTAACATCATCGTTCAGAATAGTATCTCATCTCTATCGTTTTCAAAGGTAGGAGGCCTGTTGGTTGTACTTATCGTTAGATTTTATTTAAAATTAAATAGATGTTTTTCAACATCATTCGTACAAGTTATCAACTTAAACATTTTTCCTACTGTAGAGCTTACTTTTGTTTACCTATATAAATCCCACGTTTAGGTATGAAACTTTCAAGAAAGTAATTGATGACAATTCAAAACTGAGTCACAGCTCCACGCGGCTACCAGGAGTGTTCGTGGTGTAAAACTTCAAACGATTCAACGCTATTTGTGCGGGACCCGGGTAAAAAAGTTCATTCATCTTTAAAACATAAGGCCAGAGGAGGCCTTGCACTGATTAGCAAGTGCGAAATATGGGATGGGTCGCAATACGCACGCAAGCGCGCTGAGGTCAGCATCAGAGCTCGTATGTTGTATTGAGTGAGCTGTCGAGTGGGTGCTCCGTGCACCGCTATGAGCTGTCAGGGCTGACGGCCGCTGCATCCTGCGCTGAGCAAGATGAACTTCCTCGCAGTCGCCACGTGTGGAAGCTGAAGCTCAATTGACGTTCACAGACTCGGCCTCATACTTCCGCCCTGGTGATCTGGAATTAACAAAATAATAATGTTCGCTAACAGTGCATCGAAAGAGTCTGCGTTAAGAGTGCTCGTCATAGCCGTGTGGCTTTCGGACCTGACTCCGTGCAGGAAACGCGGGTTCGTGTCTCGGCGCTGGTGGCGATTTTCTCTGTTGGGTATAGAAGAAAAAATTCTAAGCACAATACCCCACTCTACCCAGGTGTCTGAAATGGGTACCGGTCTTTGACCGGGGGAAAACGTCATGGCGTCCTGGTGTTAGTTATAAAACCAATGTAAAAGGTGATATGTATCATGCTTCAGTTGGAAATACAGCATCCGTAGATGCCGATGTTTGTTTTGTTTGATTAAGTTTGCCTTAGCGACGTGTGTCATACTTAGACCAGAATCCGTGAGACGAATCTCTTCATTAATTTTGTGTAGAAGACATTGTCATAGCGACCAAATTTGTCTCTTTCCCTGACATTGTTTACTAGAAAATTTCTACATTGAATGGTCATATGTGTTTGGTTACGAGGTACGTGATGCGTCTGGAATATGCTCTAACCCACCCACTTACCAAGACTCAGTAAATACGAGCTCCACCATGACTGATAGGAAGGCAGCAGTCCAGCAAAATTTACAAACTTTCTAAATGTACAAATCACAATTCTCGAAGTGTACAAGCCTAAAAAGTTCAAACTAGTGGGATAGAAAAACGTTACACTTGACTAGGCATAAGATAATCTGTTTAATTTAATTTTTTAGCAGTAAAGCGTTTTGTAATGTCGCTGAAACTCTAACCTGCGTTCAGAGTAGTTGCTTGAAAAAACTAAGCAAGCCACAACCGTTTATTATTCGGCTCTCAACGTTTTAAGTAAGGTTGGTGACTTTAGTTCTAGTCGTGAAGTGAATAGATTTCACCGAAGCTAGCACCNATGCGTCTGGAATATGCTCTAACCCACCCACTTACCAAGACTCAGTAAATACGAGCTCCACCATGACTGATAGGAAGGCAGCAGTCCTGCAAAATTTACAAACTTTCTAAATGTACAAATCACAATTCTCGAAGTGTACAAGCCTAAAAAGTTCAAACTAGTGGGATAGAAAAACGTTACACTTGACTAGGCATAAGATAATCTGCTTAATTTAATTTTTTAGCAGTAAAGCGTGCTGTAATGTCGCTGAAACTCTAACCTGCGTTCAGAGTAGTTGCTTGAAAAAACTAAGCAAGCCACAACCGTTTATTATTCGGCTCTCAAAGTTTTAAGTAAGGTTGGTGACTTTAGTTCTAGTCGTGAAGTGAATAGATTTCACCGAAGCTAGCACCAAAAAGAAATTATTCATATTAAGATTATTTTGTCTTAGATATTTTGCTAAAATTTGTCAAAGGAGACAAAAAATCATACATAGTAACAATACGCGTCCCTTATCATCATTTGAGGTCTCCTGGTATTGATTCCGACTATAAAAAAGTGTAAATCTATGGCCTATTTTCCCTTGCTCTTTTTACAATTTTCTACCATTCAATATGCACGTATTCAATGATGTTCAAATGCACGAGGATAAATGTTTAGATCTAAGCAAATCACAAGCTGAGCATTTATAAGCCTCAGACTTGCAGGAGTAACAGTTCTCTCCAACTTAAACTACCTGACTTTTCTTATAGGTCTGTAAATTCGCGAGTTTAATCAATTTTAGGAGTTTATTATGCGTCGCGTGAGGTTTGAAACCCTTGCAACCGATGAAATTTAAATGCTGTTTGAGAACAGACAGCTTACTATTATTTTTAAACGCTCACTGGTTGAAGAATGATTGTTGATTTTCATGATAAGAGCAAGTTTCAAAACAAAGATCGGTCTTCAAAGGCTTTAATTTTTGCAACTGTACACACATGATTTCCCTCTGTCATGTAACCTACTGGTATTGCTTTCTGTCATCAGAATACGTTTGACTGAAAACTTCACCTACGGAGTTACTGCACTGATATAAGTCATGTTTTCTCCATCTTCCTCCTCATCAGTAAAGTTCATCTCAAACAAGGATTTCACACTCTGCATTGGACCTGTCAAGCTCGATGCAGGAAGTGAGCTGTGACGGAGTTCGGTCTCAGACGAACAGGTCGAAGTTACGGCCACATCATTTTTGGCATGAATGATTTCTAAGCATCTAGTCACGTACGCTCTGTTCTCATAAACTCTTCGTTAATTTATTGTAGATGCACTTACTGCTGAAAAGCTGGAAGTTGGAACCATCATAATCGACTTGTTACAATTAAAGTCTTTAGACCTATTACATAATATTTATCTGTCGCCAAGCTTGACTAACTTTTCAATAGTTCATTCAACTAATTGCTCCAATGCAGATGCTCCTATTTCAGCCAAATCGATTGTGATTATTTCCAGTGCTTTGATTTACGAAACAAAATTATACCGCGTCTTCCATACACCAGTATGGAATTTAAAGAGCCAAAATTCGAGTATCCAAGACGAATGCATGAAAAGCATCCACGTTTTGACTGTTATAAATTCTGTAAAAAGTTGCAAAACTATCTTTAACTAAGGGAGCATTAGCCAGTTGGTATGCTCTGGTTTGACTCGTTCATTAGAGCAACACAGAGAACAGCTGTTGGACGCACGTGCCGTTGTGCAATTATAATTTTGCATGAAGAAGAAAAGGGCACTTTGGTGCAACATTGAATACCTACAAGAATCTTTCGTGATTACTGAATTGTTAATAGCAAGTGTGACGTAAAATACCATCACCAACATTAGTATTAATCTTTTAGAAAATGTTCCTCGTGCTCACTATACAGGTACCGTAGTTGCTGTAATTTCGTAGCGTTGCTTCTGATATTCATGAGCGGTGCTGCGCGCCGGGGCTTCTGTCTCACCAGTGAGAGTAAATGATGTTTTATTCATGCTCAAAACTTAGTGGTTGTAGTCCTCTGCCTGCATTCCTGCATTAAATACCCCTTTTAATCAGGGTATAACGTAGAAATTGGTGCATTGATACACTTATGCCAACAACGAAGTGGCCTGAACATAAATGGTCAACTCCAGAAGTTTTACAACCAACTTTATATTTAAATTTTACCTTTCTTATGTCATGTCAAACTGAGCGATGCAATAATTTACACGCCACGACTTATGGAGAATCAAAAAATTGCAAAAACTCAATCTGTTTACCATAGAGATACAATGAACCAGACGCAGAGCAAAAAGCATTCAAGTCGCGGACTTTCCTTGGATCCTCTACGTTTTGAGAGTGAAACTGCAAAATTTGCAGTTTTGTGATGGAGGTGCCCTGGTCTAACAACACTGACTCTCAAATTGGGTTCCCTAACGTATCATACAATTATTGCCAATCACAACTGTAGTCATTGAGCTATCAAAATCAGTGTTTTCGTTGGTAAACATGTCACCAAAATATTCACTCAGAAAATCTTAACATCGTAAGGCAACTAAACAAAGATTTTGTGTGAACGCTTGTACGAGTATGTACGTGAGAGAAGCTGTACGCTACTTGTACCTCGTTGAAAGTAAATACAATCCAGGCTTAGCTAAGTGTTATGGTTGAAATTTTAAGGTATTAACAATTTCATTTATCTCAATTAAAACTGTTGTTCTTAAACATTTAGTCTTTTTTCGTTCGAAGACAATAACTTTGACCATCGTGTACTGCATAAGAAAAGTGAGTCTGGATGAAGTTCAACGGTGAGATGAGATTATATAGTTCGATTAATAATTGATCGTTGTCTGATACCGTCTCGTTAGATCAGTGGAGCATGTGAATTTCTGAGGGTCCAGAAGACTTCATTAATTCCGTACATGGCGGAGTTGAAGGAAGCAGAGCAATATATTCCAGAGCGAGATATGAGCAAGGTCGTCTGCCGCCCACACAACCTTGGCTCTGCACTGCGGCAACATGTGCGCCTCAACGGCTTGTCGCTCGGTCTAACACTCGTTTAAATAAATCATTTCTCATTCATATGGTCCAGTGCTTCACCATCATGCACCTCACAAATATTTTATATTACTTGTGGAGGTTCGTTAGGACTCTTGTGTAGAACTTGTTACGTGTACAGTAAGTGAGTGCTAGTCATGCTTGACTGAAGAAATATCTTGTCCTCCATTTGAATTCTGAATGAATTGAAAACCTTTTTGACACTAATTCCGTCCTATGTGTCAGGTTTCTCACTTTGTCAACGAGTTTCGCCTTAAATTGCGTTGAAGCGTTGAGCTGTGTAGGACATGACAGTCTTTGCATGAAATTCTTTGGCCTCGCGTTGACAGTGCAAAAGCTGTTTTTTTCAATGAATTGGACAACTGTTTCTAAAAATCCAATAAATTTCAAGTGCAAGGCTTTTATTTCTCATGCAAATAAGAGTAATTATTCTGTTATCCACCACGACTTTTGAAAAACAAAAAAATTGCCACAACTTATGCAAAATCACGTCTTGCGTCAAGTTGGAATAGTTATAACGGAGATTTTTATTTTGTTAAAATTAATTTTTGAAAAATCCACCGATTGAATTCCCTTTTGAATGATCATTTTTTTCTGTCCAAAAACATTTTGATTGAGAACTCTGGTTCTCCAGACATCTCTTTTCAGAATGATGAGGAGTTCAGTTTCTTATAAAGAAAACTATCGATTGATATAAACCCTTTGTTTTAAAATCAAACAGCCATGGCTTTCAAACGCCAATAAACAAATGTTCAAAGTCCTTCAGGGTCTTGAGAAACTCTCAGAATCGTCTCCGTAGAATTTCTCAGTAATTGCGAGGCTCGTTCATGCGTCCGACATTTTTTCTAACGACGGAATAATTAGCTCAGTTTTTCCTTTCTAATAGGGAAATGACTAAATTTTTTACTAGGGTAAAGGGTTTATATGAGGATTTGACGCCATCTGTACCCTCAGTCAACTTTTGGAGGTTGAAGTGAGGTTTTGTGCATTGACTAGATACGTCAGATAACTTCATACTTTACCTAAAAGTCAGTAAGAAAATTTTGAATTATAAAAACATTGTACCAACACCAATGGGATTCAAAGTCCTATATCATAGACTGTGCGAAGGTAGTCTCATTAACCGCAAATATATCAGCCGCTATCGATACGCAAACGATTTTTATAACAAATGCCTCATTTGAGCCATTCGTTGCAGTGCTTAGTAAAGGCTGCATGGCAAAGCATGCACTATAGGAACATAAAAAGAAGTTCTGACACTAGATCCTGAACAGGTACAGATGCCAAAATTAGAAGCAACACGTGATTAAACTAAGACTCTCAAAAATATGCAGAAGTGTCTTGAGTCGCTGCGTAATAATCTCGATACAACTAAGGAAATTTTTTAAAACTTCAGCTGGATTGAAAAATTTGAATTCAAAATTGATGTGGCAAATTCTTTAGACAAATTGCAACACAAAAATTTGTGAGCAAGCTCCTCGTCGATGAAACTAGTATTTCCCTAACCTAGGCAATTATGAGAAAAATATCAATTCCCGACAAGGTGACACTCGTAAAGACCTTAAAGAACTTTTTCATGAGTCAGAAGCGCCTCAGCTTGAGCGCAGTGTTCGTTGCAGAGATCAACACGACCATCTGTGCTTCATGCATGACGCTCTCGCAGGTCACTCAGCTGTACAGTAATGGACAGAATGTCAGGGAGAAGCGACCATAGCGAACCTCGCCCGTACTGAGTTATCAACTTGACGCTTCCGTTGATTTACTCGTCCGCTGGATCAACAATGAATGAAGTTTTCTCCTAAGGGAAATGAGAAGCTCGTGTAAATGTCTGAATGAGTCTCGCAAGTGAAGCATAGTCCAGTGAGTTGGATAATAAAGCATCCTGCACTGGTGGAGTGCATTTCCATCGTACATTAACCACAAATTGAAAAGTTCAACTTCAATTAACCTATGACACACTACGCGCTATATTGAGCACAGAAACAGTTCAAATTTGTTCTAGGACGCCTTCCAGCAACAATGCAGTCCTGTTACTCTTCGTAGCAAACGTTTGCCTTAGCTTGGACCTCTCACATGAGTCGCAACTTCTAGACTAAACTTTAAAAATACTCCACTCAAATTACAGTGTTACTATCTAGCCTAGTTAATACAAAATTTGTGATGAATGTTCACGTAGCTCTTAACAGACCTGAACTGAGGGTGTTGATGAATGACGCAATGGGGCTACCCAACAAAATGCGTCAGGCCACTTTCTCATCCACAGGGTACACGGTGTCCCAGAAGGATGCCATATTTAAGAATCTTCATAATACAAAAACAGTATGCGTAAAATCCTACATTTAGCTAGATATCACTACAGTAAACACAGTTATATATATATATAGAATACATTTATCTAAGAACATAAATTTCGACTGCAAGTTGTGTCAACCTTATTTATGAAGTTTTGGGATAATGTGTTTTCAAGGGCGATAAAAATCATGGGACCGTCATTGAAGCAAGAAATCTTTGTAGATATAATTAAAACTTACCTTGAACTTCGAATTAAAGCAAAAAACTTAACGAACTACAATTTGAAGTTCAGAAAAGATCTCATCGTGTCATGATATTTCTCTCCAATGACGGTCACAGCTGTACCCAGATTGCCTTGGGTGATATTTGTATGTGGTTGCTGTGGCTGTGTATACAAAAAATGTGCGTTACACACTATTTCTTAAAGGGAATATTGTCGCTCAAAATTTTTCTCTGTAAACACAGTACAAACAATAGGTCAATTCACTTCAAGTTTGAAATAGAACTTGTCTAAAGCCTTCTCGAATGGATCCCGATAAAATTCCCGATTAAGTGAATTGGTCTCCCAATAAACACGTACGAGAGCCAGAGCGACAGCAACACTAAACGACTAACCACAAAACAGACGAGTCGCAAAACTCTTAACTGCAGAAAGATAGTTCACTAATTGGTGTCCTACAGATCGGCCTTGCAAAATAGGGCGTCCTTTTACACGCTCCTTGTTCTGTGCTGTTGACGCCTGTCGCTTAATGGATGCCAGCGCTTTGCTCACTTCAGTAGCATAAAAGAAAACAATCACATTTTTTGCAGTCAAAGTAAGCTGAAACCTGATAAAAAATATTATTTCTAAAATAACATCTTGCTTAATTTTCTGGCAAAACGGTTGGCGTCTGATGTCATTGAGGATGTTCAGCAGATGTTGGTTAGGCCAGAATCTACAGCTCAGATTTGTATATTTAACTATTACTTCAAGCCAATAGCTTCTGTTTTATATCCAGTAATCCGTATTTCGACATGTTCCTAGCCAGCAACCCGTATCCCCACACGCTCTCACTCCCATACTCCTACCTAACGAGAGCCAACAAGATGACCTGCTATCATGCCAGTGCTTGCTCTTTTTCTAAGCCGTCTATTCATGAGCCAGCAACATCATCACAGTTGGGCAATTACAAGACACCATGAAAAGCAATGTAGTGCAAGACCAAGAATTTTCACCACGTAAAAAATCATCCGTACATCAGTAGCGGGCCGCAAGGGTGGAGCATGGGCAGTGTCTTGAGCTGTAAAGTCTGTACATCGTCGTCTGCTTACAATGCGCCGTAGGGCTCACAACGATGCTGGTTAACTCTTCTGTGCATACAATTGCAACGATTGATGTTATCAAGCCGACTGCTGAACTGTGGCAATGTCATGGATCACCGGACCTGAATTGATGATGTCGATATGCTCGATAAGCTCTTCACTATAATTACTACAAGCTCTCCCGGTGACTGCCGAAATCATAGCTACTGATGCCCTCTCATTAGAACGTAACCCTGCGGTGACTGCGCTGCGCTCTCTGGCTGTACAGCGAGACAACATGAGAGACTACCAAATGGACAAGCATTAATAATAATACAACAGTTGTAACATTGGATCTTGATTTGTATTTTTTAAAATTATTATAATGTCAGTAGCAAAGTGTACGGACAGTTATTGTTAGCTCGTGAACGAAGTCGTCTAATTTCAGGAACTTGTTTACTCGATACCTCAGTACGTAAGAAAATATTTGCAGCTTTATTTTTGAATTGGATAAACCTGAGTGTTAAATATCCAGTTAATTGTTAAATTTGTTATAAAAGAGCTTTTTCAGGCAGCTCTGAAGCTCATTGCGCGGTCTGACAGCGCTTCGTAGCTCAGAAGTTTTCCGCAGAATAAAGCGCTTATGTTACAACACACGCTGAAATTGAATGCTCTGCTGTAGCTCACTGAGAGAGCTCAAGAGAAAGAACACTGAGAGACCTCTCTTAATGATAGTTCAGCACTCCTCTCAAAACAGGCACCTCCACTTAGTGCACACAAGAAAAAGTGCACGATTATCTGGTTGCTCACTAAAACTAAAACTGTGAACATGAGAAATACCTTAAAAATTTAATATCAATCTAAGAAAAATCACATTTCCTCAGTGCATGGTACACTTCATGTTATGCAGTGACGTCCATTACTGACATTCATTGCCCGAAAACAGGAACAAAATTGCTATGTTCAATCCTGCATCCTAAAAAAACTTGAAAGGAATTTTTAGTCCCAATTATGACAAATTATGAACTGAATTGAGAATATTTGGAAAATCAGATAGCGCACTGACATACAAACAGGTCCGACCAAGGAGTGACTCGTAAGCCGACGTTACTCTACACTAGCGCTACCAGCAATGACAGCTGTGCAGCGGAATATGCCCTCGTGAGTATTTGTTCACAATGCGTGCGTGCTTGGGTACACAATTTATGCAAAAAACAAGTAACAGTTTGCGGAAAAGAGTAGTCAAACAGAGAAGTTATAAATACTATGAATGATGACTAAAGTATGATGTGTTTTTGAAAATGCCTTAACCTTTTTCTCCAGCAATCACACTGGAAATTTTTTGAGTAAAATAAGCGTAGGGAACAATGGTACAATAAACAATACAGCATCACCGTTTAACATATATTTTCAACAAATAGTAGAGGGAACTAAAGTAACCAGTGGACACCTCCATTTCTCTAACATCCGCATGAGGATTTACACTTGCACACCTCTTGGTGGTAAAATTCTTGCATTTTTGTAACTTTCTTTGAAGATTTCAAGAAATGCAAGACTAAAATAATCACTACGCGCTAACACTAAAGATTGAGTGAATACTGGTACAGATTTTTCGTCGAGCACATTTCTCAAGTGAAGAAAAACATTCGGGTTCTAGTAATTCTATTGGAAGTTTACTGTACGTAAGATTTGAAGAACACATTTTGAACGAACTAATTGCCTAAATTTTTTACTTTCTCTAATGTCTCAATCTTAATTCTTCATTACGTTTAGGTTAAAAAATATATTGGTCATACCATGATTTCAGGCACTAGTACTTACGACGCTTTCCTTAACATCACAGATAAAATACACAATGATATAGACCAAAAAAATATAATTCTCTTACTGCTGTTCAATCTCTCCAAAGTGTTCGATAGCGTTGAGTATAAAAGACTACTGCAGAAAATATCGAACCTTAAAATAGATACACAGTGATTTGAGAGTTACCCACTTAACCGTTCTCATGCAGTATACTTAAATAACAAAATGTCACCTTTCATACCAAAAACTTTCGCGTTCCTCAAATTCCAATTCTTTGCCCGCACTTATTCTTTATCTCATAAATGATTTTCCCACCTTACAAGTAAACACAAAAATGTCAATGAATGTATACTGATGATGTCCAAATTGTAACGACAAGTTCAATAGCTGATTCAACAAAAACACAAGTCAACGCAGAAAGCCTATTAAGGAATCTGAAATCGTAGTACGACCAAAATGGCCTTATACCTTACGGAAGTAAAACGCAATGCATTAGTTTTGGATCGGAAAATGCGATCGGAAAATAGTCAAAACTAATGTTCACGCTTGGAAATGGTAAAAATCGAGCCCGTCGGCAAAGTAAAAAGCCGTGGTGTTTGGTGTAACAAAAACATGACTTTTGAAACGCATGGAAGCAATATAGAACAAAATTATCGGAATCTTAATCCTTTTCAATTGGATTAAGAACACACATGATGAAGAAACTGGATTATTGGTCATTCAGTTTTTAGCATTATCACGTTTTGACTACTGCAGTCTAGCCTGCGAAGACATATCTCAATAATTTCTAAAAGAACCACAAAAATGAATGAACTACGCGTTCAAAATTGAGTGCAAAGGCAAATTCAAGAAGCACGATCATTCGAACTCCCTCTTGAAAAAAGCTAGGCAGGACTCCTATCCCAAAAAGACTCCACATTCAGAAAGCCTGACACTAAAAATAATGAAGATGTTACAAAATATATTCCATCCAATATTCCGAATAAAAAACTAATCGCAGGAATGGTGTTTTCGCTAATTCCCATTCAGATGGCGTAGGATAAAAAGATCTTTCAATTTCTGGGGTTCTATACTGGAATATGCTCCCTCAGAGTGTTAAAAACTCCCTAACTGCAAAAGAATTCAAGGCGAACATGTTTCGCATCTCTGTCAATGTGAATTGCATACTCTAACACCTCGTTGTTTTACATTATTTATTTGTTAAGCTAAACGATCACCCGTTTGCCTTCAATTTGCTCATTGCCACTTCAAGATCAGCATTTCAAACTCAGTGAAGCTGAAAGTTCTATGCTAGAGTAAATTAATTTTTTACTCACTAACATAGCGGCAATTCCTTCGGTAGCGTTAGACATTACCGTAAATCTACATCGCAATTCTTACTAAACCTAGACCTATTTAACACTGAGCATGTATAGTACAATTGATCATGAAACCAAAATTAGCTTCATTTGTAATCTTTTTGCACATATTTAGTAGCTACTTGTTTCTTGTAAACGATAACAATCTATCACCGTGTTTTATCTCAAGTATCATTTTCTGTACATTATTATTTGGAATGACGAGAGAATGAGAAACTTAAAACGAATTTTTTTTTACTTAGGAAACTTTATTTTCCCAATGTTTCCATCGGAAAATTAGAAACCAGCTCATTCATGCGGTTCCTTTTGAAATATTTTTTTCTTTCAAGTACACCGAACAATTCGTCAACTTTATGTAGCAGAATGGACTGTTTCATTTTATTGTAAAAAAGCTAGAAACTGAAAATCATGATGGTTAAATCCATTAAACGCTCTGTGACCAGTTGATGCAAGTTACAGATAAAAAATAACTCAAGAATTCCAGTAAATAAGATTATCTCCAGAGTTGATATTTTTCTAAGCTTGAAAATAAAAAGCAAGGTGAAAATCGCTACACGTAAAGTCATCGTTGTTAAAAATGGTCAAATAAAACTGTACGTTTCTGACTAACAGTCTATCTTCAGCAAAATCTCTGTAAAACGAAACCAAAAGAGGAAGAATTAATTCACTAATGAAGCATTTATGAAAAGTTTAAGCTTTAAAACAACACGAACATCTGTAAAAAAATAAAAGGTCAGAAGAAAAAACTGAGTAACTGAACTACGTGTTGGCAACATGAAGCGAGAAACCATTTTGGGTGTCAGTCAGATTACGTTTCATTTTGTATATATGCAAATATTCGAGAATGCGCAGATCTGTTCTGTTAGAGGTACCAGCCAAGATTTTAAAATCGTCTAGGGAGACCGAAATATTGCACTCTTCTGCATGAGATCTAACAGAGGACAGCGGGGGGGACCCTAGAGGGAGACCAGTTCTGCAACTTCGTCCAGCATGCTCGGAAACTCTAGTCATCAGGGTACGGCAGGTAGAACCAACGTACTGCGATTCACAACGTGAACAACTGTATTGGTACACCAAAGACGACCACAGTGAGGGTGGCAGTTTATCTTTGAAACGGAATAGAGAACCAATTGTAAAATTATTCACTAGAATCATTTTAATTTTGAGTTGCGGGAAAAACTTGTTAATAAGGGATTTAACATCTTCGCTTAGTTTCAATTCCTGATGGCCAAAATTCGGTAACTTCACAAATGAAGCTTGTTGAGCACAAAATTGAACATATTGAGAGTTATCGTAAATTTTTGACAAAAATTTATTAAAATGCCTGTTAACAACAGAAAAAGAAAATTCGTTTTCGGCATAACATCATCGTAAAAAATCGAACTCTTTGTGTAAGTATTGAAAGTTAGATCACACGTTAAACGCTCTAAGGACGAGAGTACGAATGCCGCAAACCTTAAAATTGTATGAAAAAAAACTAAAAAAGCTAGTCCCGAGTTCAGAAAAAGTTTTCTTTCGGAAAGCAGAGCACTGAAAAGTATTGCCAACGCTCTCTACATAAGCATCAAGAAACGGTGATCTATCGTTTTCTTCGTCTTCCCTAGTAAATCTGATATTGGTATGACGAGAATTAAAATATTGGAGGAAGAGGTCAGCATGAGCCTTATCTCTGAGCAAAACAAAGGTGTCATCAACATACCGCTTGTAAAATACAGGCCTAAAAACAGGAGGACATTCTTTAAACCAGTTTTATTAATAGTGGCACAGAAACATTTCAGCAAGCGTTGGGCCTAAAGGTAAACCCATGCCCTTTACGTGTACCGATTTTCGCCTTGCTTTTTAAATAAGATTAGTACACTTCAGAAAGGGATTTATCGCTACCCCAGTGGGCGTCCTATGTTTATGTATCCTAAAATATAAATAAATTAAAATAAGTGCAATCTGGGGCTTAGCATTTATAAACCAATCAATTTATCTCATCTTTTGTTTACTTTTATTTCTTTATTTTGCACGTACGTATTGAGCTATGTTTTTTCATAAATTAAATTAAGGGCCTTTTTCTTATAATTTGAAAATCATTTAAAACAGTATTTTAACCTGTTCAGTAGAATATTTTAGGTTCTTTACTTTTAAGTCTGAATTATAGCCAACTAAGAAAACACATTTTCACCACATTGCTCGCGGTTTATTCAACCACTGCCCTCGGTATTTGAATACCTTTCGTTTTATTTTTATGTTATTTTATTCCGCTTTTATGACGTTTGGAATACTGCAGTCTAGTGTGGGGAGATTTACCTCAATATCTTCAAAAAGACTTGCAAAAATGTATGAACTTGGCAGCCAAAGTGATGCAAAGGTAATTTCAAGAAACGCGATCATGCCACCCCTCTTTTAAGAAAACTCAGCTGAACCCCAATACTAGAGAGATTCCTGATCCAAAAAGCTCGACGAGTGGTTTCTTCTCTGTACCTCCCTCAGAGTAAAGCAAATGTGGTAAAAAAATTTCCATCCAATTTCCCAAATAAAAAACCAAATGGGAGGAATGATGTCTTTGTCAGTCATCGTTCATCTGACGTGGGACAGAAAGCTCTCTCAGTTTCTGGAGCTCTTTTGTGGAAAAAGCTTCCCCAGCATATCAAAAACTCTAAAACTGTAAAAGAATTTAAAGTAAATGTGTCGCGTCATTTTGCATCTCAGTTACAGGGAAAAATGGACTGCGACAATTCGGTGGGAATTTCGCACTAAAACGATTGCCTAAAATTTACTCATTGCTACTTTGGGGCCAACATTTCAAACTCTGCGATGTTGGAATGCCTATACTTATTAGTTATTTTATCGGACTTTGTCCACTTCCTACTATCCCCACCGCAAAAACCACATACTTACCCTGTGTAGGGCAGTTGATTATGAAATTTTAATTAGGTTCATGTGCAGTTTATATGTAGAAATTTTGGAGCTACGTGTTTGTTAGGCCCCGCGCCAGCATGGGCAGATGGATATTCACGTATCACGCTACCGGCTTTGTAAATAATGTCCGCCGGAATTTAATTCGAGTATCCTAGATACTCCCCACACCCTCTTGAATCCGGCTTGTCCGAAATTCGGGAGAGCGACTAAACGAAACGGTCATCTCTCTGGAATTTCGGAACCTCCTTATCTGTTACTGAAATACTCTGCAACTAATATTGTTCCCTGCAAATAAATCCGGAAATTAACCGAGTACTATCTTCCCGAGAAGAATATCGACTACCAAGAAAAAAAGGGTCTCCACTCCTGGAGAGTTGTCAAATGAGAGGCGCCCAATGAGCGGCAGCCCTACATCCGCTGAGATACAGCCTCTACAAACAAAACGAACTAAACTTCGGCAACCGTGAGCAAGGTCAGCCCTTAAAAGCATCCAAAAGATCGAGCATCTTGGCGCCCGAACAGGGACCAAAAATAATAATAAATCTAACAATTGGCGCCGAACCAGGACAGCCTAACAAATCTAATACGCATTATCTAACAGTGTTACTCATAAGTAATATCAATCTATCACCGTGTCTCTATATTCCATCACATGTACCCAAATGTGGTTAATTAACGAAAATTAGTTCATTTTTACGTTTTTCGGAGTCTTTTTCCCTTTTACCTGTTTTTTCGTCAATTATTTTCTCACGATTACACTGAGCTCGACTGTAATTTTCGATGTAACAATAGTAAGTTTGCTTTTTATGTTTATTATTTTTTCTCATGCTCATTTTCAATACGTAGATATGCGAATGTGACATTTCGATTAAATTAGTCCCTGGCGTGGTTAATCTATTAGTACGCCTCGTATGGTTTGTCTATTATTGCACCTCGTCTAGTTTCTCTATAAGTACACCTCGTAAGGTTTCTCTATTAGTACCTCTCGTATGGTGCGTTTATAAGGACGTTTTATACTAAGACATTTTTAAAATCCAATTTGATGCCATGCATTTAATGTATCAACTTTTTTTGGATATAAACGGTTTTCATCTATCAGTCTTCCAACTCGTTTCTTTGCCATATTTGCGAATTAGCACTCGTTTCTTTCTCTATCATTAACCAGAATTACCACTCGTTCCTTTATCATTTATCAGAATTCTAACTTGTTTCGATGTCATCTATCAGAATTACGACTACATTTTTGTGTGATTTATCGGAATTACAAGTCGATTTAATGCGATCAATCAGATTTAAAACTGTTTACATGTTTCTATATGGGCGCGTTGCGCTATGTTGTTGATAAATTATTTTTCAAGTAACCTTTTTTCCCTACTTGATAATCATTTACGAAGGTGTTTCAATCTGCTTCGGTAAGATGATTTTTTGTCTTTTCTGATTTCGTTTTAAGTAATAATTAAGAAATTCAGAAGATTTCTCCAGTACTATTGAAATCATTTATGAATTGGCAACCATCTCTATGTGTATAAAATATAAAAGAGGTGATATTTAGACTGTTACTCTCAATAACATAAGTAGCCCCCGATACGACTATAGTACGCCTCGTAAGGTTGTCGATCAATTATAAGGACCTTTATTTTAAGAAAATTTTTAAATCCATTGTGTTCTCCATCTCATTTATTAACATTTTTGGAAATAAGCGTTTTTTTTCTTTCCTTCTTTCTTATTTCCATAAATTTGATGTAAGTAATTTTCTGCTAAGAAATATTTAAAATCTTACATTTTCCATGCAACCTGCCATCACAATGGCTGGTGATGTACTGTCGCTTTCGACTTATCTGCCATGCGACAAGGAGACCCATAAGTGAGTCCCAACTTAATTACTTCGTTGATCGGATATTGTAAAAGTACATAAATCATCGTAACAAACAGCACTCATGATGAAATACCTCTTATTTTTAAGCAGTAGCGCGACCGAGCAACAAATTAACCAAAACGATGCTCTGAAATACACTTTATTCGTACTCTAATAACACACTCATTGGCGCATAAAACACACGAGTACGTGCCACACTTGAGAACACATCAGGCATATCAAACACACGAGACATCTAACATATCAGAAATATGACTTATCAGACACACGAAGCACACCAGAAACATGGGGCACTCTGACAAACGTGACACCAGAAATATTACATTGGGGACATTTAACATACCATACTCCTGTGCGGCACCAGACACGTGTAATATAGTAACGCACGTGACCCCAAATTCCTGACAAAACAGATACACGAGTGACAAGCCGCGTGTGACTCT
>JACJUY010001427.1:108872-128425 GCA_014220935.1 Platorchestia sp. MABIK | reverse complement strand
AGATGCATCATCCAGAAGCCCCATCATCATTTTATTCTAAGTTAGCATGAAAATTTTGAACGGAAAAATTATGGTAGTTTTAAACCCTAGCACTCGTGAGATAATTAAATTGAGGGTAGTTTAGGTTTTATTCGATCATTAAACTTGACGCTGCGCTTTTATATTTCTCCCATAGATATGTAGTACTGTTTGACTGTCCAAGACCTTCACAATTTCTATCCTTCGTGCCCACATTACTTCTTCGAATTTTCATGCTTTTTCTTCATTTCGTATCCTTTCTTCCTAACTGTTTCTATACAGAGCATCCTGTGCATGAACATGCCTCCTGCATAGATTTCCTGTTTTCTACTATCCATACCGAATGGTCCCTCCCTACTACAAGCAGCTCTCTTGGGATCGCCTTTGTTATGGTTAGGGAGTCTTAAACTAATATAACAGAAATAAAAATCGTTCATATTTCTTTCATTTTTTTCATGCAATAGTTCCAAGCTTTCTAGAATTGCCCGGTCAAATTAATTTAACAGAAATAAAATTATAATTCAAGTATCTTCCGTGTTTTCATGTAATAATTCCAGGCTTCTTCAATTTCCCAAATGCTACAACAAATCTTCGTATGTGACCAAATTTCAATTTAAGAGAATTGTTTTTGGAATTTCTAATATTTTTTTGAATTCGTAACTTGAAATTTTACCCATTATGACGCATGAACCATGGATGAAAATATAAACTTAACATGTTATTTAGTTGCCTTCAGTCAGAATTGAAACGTCGTGTTTTTTGAACTATTATTTATTTAGTATATGCCTTATGAGTTTTTCATAAGGTGAAAAACTCATAAGGAGACAAAGGTGAAAGAATTAGATCTCTCGAAATAAACGACTTTACACTGATAGTTCTTCGGAGTTCATTAAATTAATATACAACTTTTTTTTAAAGTGTAGGTAATTTTTTAGCAGCGAGAGTAATTCAAAGTTCTATGAAGGGGGCATAGAATAAGCAATAGATTTAGGGTTTATCCTATGCTATGGAGACTGCCTAATGTTAGTTACCCCAGCTTTGGATAGGCTTTCGTCGTGTTCACTTTACTTTTTCAGTTTTTCATGCTTTCTTCTCCATCGCTTCCGTTTTTCTTTTCTTGTTTCAATGGGTAGTGCATCTTGTGTGGGAACATACTTTGCATTAAGGTTCCCGGTTCTTCATAGGTCATGCTAAATGGTCAGTTCTTCTCACTTTCTTCATATCGCTTTTGCTGTGGCTGAGCAGTCTTTAGCTAGTAGAATAATTGTACCAAGATCATTCAACGTTCCTGGATTCGACCTTTGAAACGTTGCAGATCTTTTTGAGAAGACCTTCAGGAAACATGTTTTGGTGAAGGAATAATTAAACATTGGAAAAGTTCTGCTATGTATTTTACGTATATTATTTTGCTTGATGAAAACGTAGGCAAAGAAACGTGTAGGAAACGAAAGGTAACTAACCAACGCTAATTTCGCAAGATGTGCAGATGAAAATAAGCTCTTTCAATAGCGTTTTCACCATTAGCGAAGAACTTCAATTTATTTCGAAATAGTTCCTTGAAAAACTTTTGTACTGTGATAAATACAAGCAACAAACCAGTCGCAATCACAATGTAGGTTTTCAAAATTTAACTGAACTTATTATTTATTAGTAAGAAAAACTTGTCGAAAAAAAGTATCCTACTATCTATCACTATCGTTTCGTCTGAAAACAAATATTATAGCAGTGATCAAAGACCTCACGCACGCAGATCGGCATCTGCTCTTCTGCGCAGTTTAAATTGTACATTGAGTATAATTATTTCTAGGAATGTTATTTGGAGCGTAACATTTCAAGTAATACCAGAATCATCATAAACATTTCATAGTAAAGCAATTGTGTGAAGGCGAGGAGTTATTTCTTTCGCAATAAGTGGAAAATTTTACTCTAGAACTTCTACACCTATACGTACATGGGGCACGAGTTTTACGTGCAACAATCAACAAACGGCAAATTCATCACAGACAAGCCTGCTAGAACAAAGCAAGATCTAGAAAAAGCCCTCACTATATCAATAAACATTTAATAACGAACAACGTGACTATACGAAACAAATTTTTGTTTCGTATTCAGTGTTCCAAATAACGCATGTTATTTCATAAGTTGTGAACGTAAACTCTAATAAATCGTTACTCGCCAATTAGTCACATTAATCTATTATCACATCGGAGTAATGAAATCATTAGTGAATCATTAGTCAGAATTCAAATAACGGGACTTAACTTTCAAGGTGAATAAATGTTCATATCGTATCAATTATAGTGGTCATCATAGGGGAGTGCGTAGTAGGCCTTGAGCAAATGCTCAAAATCTGTTAGTATGTATTCTAAAACCTGCTCGAACAAGCTGATGAAAATTGAAGAAGGCAAATAATTTGAGTCTTTTTTGAACAATTCTGAGCAATTTTTATCCTTAGCGAGGAGTATTCATTCGAAAAGTAAATTGTAGCAAGTTTGCAGGTGAATTGATGGCGAAAATACATGCTCATTCTAGCTTGACAACTTTCCACCACTAAACGTTGAAAAGCATATTCTTGGTCATTATTAACTTAAAGCTCAACTAATCGTTGACAGAAATGAACTTTAGGTTTCGTGTTCCTTTTGTGACCAGAATTCATGATGTTTAAGTAGTGAACACGGCTATTCATAACACATTTCACCGCAAATCAACAGCTCTAACCAAAAACTTCAAAGTTTCTACACGAAACAAAATACGGCATGCGTACCACACTGAAGAACACCCCTTTTTGAAACTATGATTTCAGTTTTTACAGATGTTCGTCAAAATGCCACGAATAAGAAAAATTAAATTAGTCAAGAAAAAAATAATACATAGACTCAAAAGTGTTATGCACTGTTCACGTTTACACGTCAAATCTGCTTTAAGCAGCTCAGGACACACTAAAGCGCCACATATTTGATTGATATGACATGTATGAATAGATTATTTCTACTGTATCACTACTTAGCAATCCTACACACCTGCGAGTGTCAGATATATATTCTTGTAATTAATCTTTGCTACTTAATTCATTTTTTATGCTGCAAACGAGAAGTACCATAACCACACGGACAAACAGCTTCTTAGCTTCTGTTGCTGCCAGCATGTGACGGCTAGCGATGTGACTGCTCCAAGTCCACGCGACTCAGGAAGGAGTGGCCCCTGAGAAACAATAACTGAGCTGAAATACTGAGCTTGGATTAGTTGTTAGTTTCAGCCTCCCTAAGCGCGACAAAGGCGTTCCAAAGAGAGGAAGGTAACATTCTATTACTAACTCAAGTAACGCGCTATGTCTTTCGAAAATGTTTTAGAGCTTCCTTCCTTCTGCTGTAAGCTAAGACTTATATCAAATTGTTCCTATCCGTCCTTTGCTGTTGTTGCGAAAACAGGTAAAATTTTCACCGATCTAGTGGCATTGTTCTTTTCAACCTTGTGCTCGTTGAGATGCGTTGATGTCGTGCTATTTTATTAATTTCTCAGCCGAGGGTAAATTTACCCCTGGCTGAGGCAAATTTCCGCCTTATGAATTAATACATAAAGCCNCCCTAAGCGCGACAAAGGCGTTCCAAAGAGAGGAAGGTAACAATCTATTACTAACTCAAGTAACGCGCTGTCTTTCGAAAATGTTTTAGAGCTTCCTTCCTACTGCTGTAAGCTAAGACTTATATCAAATTGTTCCTATCCGTCCTTTGCTGTTGTTGCGAAAACAGGGAAAATTTTCACCGATCTCGTGGCATTGTTCTTTTCAACCTTGTGCTCGTTGAGATGCGTTGATGTCGTGCTATTATATTAATTTCTCAACCAAGGGTAAATTTACCCCTGGCTGAGGCAAATTTCCGCCTTATGAATTAATACATAAAGCCGAGGGGGGTCAATGATAGAGTAAAGGTTGAGAATGGCTAGCCTAGTGGCATTTGTGTGTTAACACCTCTCATCGACTTCCCTCTATCGCGCTCATGTTCTAAATCATATTTAATGAGCGCTAATTATGCGTCAGTGCCAGAAACTTCACTCTGAACAAGATAATAAAACCTAAAAAGCTATAGAATTGGGATTACAACAATTTTGCAACCCTTTCTAGAAGCAACCAACCCCTTTTATTCCTCGGATACTTGTTTGCACTTCTAAGAATAGTTAAATACTCGTGCTTCCAACAACACTTCTATCTAGAAAAAACAAAAGTATTTTGATTCCTATATTAACGGCAAGTTCTTACCACTCATCACGTTGAACGTGATAATATTCCTTGATTTGGTCCACATCAGTCAGCCCTTCCAGAAATTCATTGTCGTGAGTGATGACGATGAGCTGGAAGTTTCGCTGGTTTGAGCGCTGATTCACAATGCTGTGAAACGACATAACGCTTTTAGCCTGTTGTGTCGACTATTAACTTAACCTACGATCTCACTTGATCGTGCCGGCTCATTACAGAAGGCAATACTAAACCCTAAATGATGCGACTTTTGATTCGAAACTGATTAATTAGATAATCAGCCTTCAGCTTTCATTAACACCGAATGTTCACAATTGTGAAAACATGTTCTTTTGACACGAAGAGCGAGTAGCACCAATACAGCTCGTGTAAAGTAGTATATCCAAAACAACTTGAAGATTTCTTCAGAGAGAAAAAAATTGACCTTTACTCACACATCCACACTCGCACAGGGTCTACATCGAAAGCTAAAATTCCACAGTAACAAAAATTAATTCATAACCGAGAAGTATTATAAAGTACACTTGAAATACACTGATAACTGAAAAACAAATTAGACGATATCGAGCTATGGTTAACAATATTGAACGAAGAACAAAAAATTTAATGAATTTCGAACACGCGAGTACCTAACTAATTTGGTGACAAAGCAAATGTTGAAATTTTTTAGAGGGATGAGCTAGTCCAATAGACATGCTTGTTGCACGGGTGTAATATGCTTCAAATATTTTACGGGTTTATATTGACATTCTCATTAAAAAATGTAAATAAGCCCTTGAGAATCTATATTTATAATATGAATGAAATACTCATGGTAACAGCTCACCCAACCAAGGAATCCACGAGCGACCGGATGTTCTGTCGGTCCAGGTTGGTAGTTGGCTCGTCTAAAGCCAATATACCGCAATTTTTACTAAAAGTTTCGGCGAGAGCCATTCTGAAAAATAAGAAATTGAAGGAAATAACACCATTCAAGGCGAACGAAATAATTCGGGGAAGAAATTATAACACCATAGAAGCGACGTTAAATATTTCTCAGAATGTAAAAAAAAATAATAAAAACCACGCAACATTGATTTCAATTAGGCCGCACTGCAATAAGTCATTTGACAACTCTAAACAATAAGGGATCAATCAATGTCAGAGGTACAAGTTCACTCGGAAATAGATCTACGCCCGAACAGCGCACCTGATGATGAGCGAGGCAAGCACCTTCTGTCCAGCTGAGCAACGGCCTCGCATGTCCAGCTCCGCGTCACGCTTGTGCATTACTACGCGGTAGTTGTAGGTACGGCGCTTATCCGCCCCTGAAAGATGAACTACTTTTTCAGAAAAATGAAAACGAAAGCTCGCGAGAACAAGAGAAGTTAAAATCTACTTGGTTTTAGCAGTGTAAATGAGAAAATGGTTCAAACGTTTTTCTGGAAAAAACGATAAAAAGAGTTTAGAGAACAGCTATGAAATCGAACCAGTACCTACGTATAATGTTCAGTGAACATCTGGAAAAACCATCACCATTAAAGGTTAAGACAGTATTCTGACCCAGAAAGAGCTCCTGGCCTGGAAGTGGATGTGTTGAAATAAAGGGCGAAGTAAAGTGTGGAGGCGGAATGGTGGTGGAAGTCTTAGAAACAAAAAATTAGGGAGTGAATGACGGAGCGCAAAAAAGCAGATCAGTAAAAGACGGGTGCTTGAAGAATGGCAAGGTGAAATAAATGAGTGTGCGAGACGAATCAAGTAGTTAGCTGCAAATACATTAATAGTAGCTAGTTCAAGACTGCGTTCAAATTGTATGAGTGAATTTGGCTCTAGGCAAGAAAGAAATTCTAGTAAATATTATTAAAATGGAGTTTCAATGAAAGCGAAAATATGGAGTAAGAATACACAATAAAAAATAGATATGATGAGAGTTCTTTGAAAATATTTTCCACAGCATACGAAGAGATGAAAAATTAAAGCATAGGTAACAAGCAATTAAGGCTTCAAAATCTTAGCACTGTGACACCAAAAGAAAAGATTAAAGTTTTCCTAAGACTGACCTCGTTTGAACGATAAGAAAACTATAGAATCTTTTTAAAAACATTTAAAGCTGTTAACCATCTCACAAAAAACAATGAACTGGTAACAAATAATGTTCCACGCATTGATTCCGTAAATACAAGGAAATTGTGACAAAGAGACAGAAAAAATATGTCGTGGTGACTCAAAAATAGCTTGCCTTCAGCAGTGATTAAGTAACAAAAATTGTCTTAGAGAAAATTAATATACGTATACAAAATAAGAAAAAATATAGCAGAAAAGACATGTCTCTAGTGAATACTTAGCCAGATGTCAAATCTGAAATTTAAGCAGAGAGGTAATGGAAAAGATGAGTCCACTCTGTATTTACAATAAATTCTCTCGAGTGCTATAGAGTAGCTAAACATATTTCCGAACTATGGGACTTTCATCCAACCACAATCCCCTATTGTCACTAAAACAAATTGAATAACAATGCATGTCTTCGATCGAACTACCTTTGGTGTTTTATGAAAGTTCTTCCAGAGATTGAAGCTCAGCCTGAAAGTGAAGCAAACAGTTTGTTATATTTTCTAATTCTCAACAACATCAAACACAAGTGGAGCTAAATTACCTTTAGATTCAGTTTCGTCTGTTTTGATCTCAATCTTGTCGACATCATTTCCTTTGTAGGTGGCATTCCAAAGTTGGTGGATGATCCGGTTGATAGCGGTCATCTTTTCTGTGTGGAACCTCATAATAGCAGTGTCGAGTGCCTTGTAATACTTGTTGAGGTCCTCGCACGCACTCTCAGTGCACTGCAACAGTCACCAATAATTAACTTACTTATACGTATATTCTTAGCTTCAAAACAGTGCTGGAATATTTTGGCATAGCTTTCCAGTCAACTGTAATTATTCTGAAGCAAACGTTCATGCAGGCAGTGGGGAGGCTCCCAAAGAAGTTTGAAATTGCTTTAGGGCACATAAGTTTTTCAATCGTATTAGAAAGATTAAAGTAAAGACTCACCACTCTTATTAAGCCAAGAACTAGATCAAGGAAGCCGTTGAGTCTCCTGTTATGATTCGGCACCATTCACAAAGTAAGAAATATCAGTGCCTATCGATAACTTGGTTGTTTACGATGCTTACAAACGTCTTACTCAGTGATATCAAAACTCGTAAGTCTCATTGTCAAACACAGATAAATCACTGATCCTCTGGTTAAGATATGCTTTTATTCTTCAAAAGTAACAATTCCTTCAGAGGAATCAAACTTCCTATATTTTCTAGGGAACGTCCAAAAATGAAAACATGACATTTTAAAAGATTTTGGTTCACAGACATTAGGGCATAACAGACCTGGAGAAAATTATACAAGAGAACAAAAGTAACGCAAGCACTTCGAGTGTTCAACATCAATTGTAATGGAAACTGATCGTTTGACGGAAATACATTTAAAAACAAATCGATTTACAGTATATCATTGGTGCTATCAGAGAAACAATATATTAGCAGAGTAACTAATCAACAAACAATTACGCACCTTGATCAGAAGCATCTTTTCCCGATATTTTTTGACAGCTTCTTTGAATTGCGGCAAATGCAGGGCCCTTTGAAGCTCTTGAACTCTCCTGTTAACTTCCTCAGCTCGACCTTGGCTCGAATTCAACTGCAATCATTAAGAACTTGGTGTAAAATAATGGAAGGAAAAACGAATTGAAACGCTTTCTCTGAACACTAATTTTTTCAACAGGTGCAAACGTATATTCTTAATCCTTATTTAACGTTTCAGAAATTATCAAATAATCAAAGTTTTACCTGAGGAAGCAATTGTTTCGTGATCTATTTTACGAAACAAATTTAGGTGAAGATCAAATTTACATCAATTAAATAACTTCTATACAAAGTATACTAACTTTTTTCTCTAGTTCCTGAAACTCCCTGCAAAGTCTGCTTTTTTCAACGATGAGAGATTCTTTTTGCGCCGAAGATATGTTATTTTTCAAAAGCTGCACCTCTTTCTTCAGATCACTGATTTCACGTTTCCTTTCACGTATTCGTTTTTCAGTGTTGAGGCAACGCTCGTACTCGCGCTCGTTGGACAACTCCTTCTCGAGACTTCGGAGGGTGGTCTCGTGTTTCTCTTTTAGTTGTTGCTTCTCCTGCTCTTCCCGACGCAGCCTCTCCATATCCTGCCTGCTCGACGCGATCCTGGCTTCACAGTTGCTCGACACGAAGCTACATATACTTGCCTGCAGTTCTTCCAGCGGCCGCAGAACATCCCGCACCGCTTCGATCTGGTAATTTTATGGTCATTAAAATCTTAATGAGAAGATAGAGAAAGTGAATGACTCATAAGCATAAATCATCGTACATAAAAAGGCAGGATGATATTCGTTTATGTGACGAAAACGTATCAAAAACGTTTGAAAGGCATAGTCTTTAATATATTTGAAAATGTAGCACAAGGAAATTTTGAATACTCCATCAGAAACCTAAGTTCTGATGAGACACTGAAAGAGGCTACGTATTGGGAGAATCAAAATCATTTCAACACAAGATTGAGAGAAATCAAGTGACCACGACACACCGCACGTTTACCTTTAGAGAAACCCGTTGAATCTCTACAGTGACATGCGTCATTATTTCGACTCGCCCATTTCTCCCACACTCGCGTTAAAACAATTTTGATTCACTCTGCATTAAATCAAAAAGATAAACTCGTACTGAGAAATGCATAAAGAGATAGGGAAGCATGAAATGCCAACACGTAAAATAAGTTATCATAGCATGGTTTCTCCAGTCTTTGCGGAGAAATGTCACAAATCTGCAACTTGTTATTCTATCTTACTGTGACAGAAGCAATAACACTATTTATTATCAGTTGTTAAAAAATCTCTTGCCACGTAAAATGTGAAGATCAATTGGTTTGAGCTGGAGCAAACGGGAAATCTTTGCACAAGGTACATTATTCCAACACATGTTACCATGCCCATTGAAATGTCAAGTCAGAAATGAAGAGGAAAAAAAGACAGCAGAGATAGCGAAGACCTACAGGGAGCAAAGTGAACACGAAAGATAGAAGTTTTGAAGACCTATTCATAACTGAGGTAACAGAAGTGTCTTCTTGGAGGCGCCGGTCATGAACATTCTCTCGTTTTAAATAAATGGCGGTGAGATTTTGGGCTCGGACACAATTTTTTTTAAACTACCTTAGCTCGTTCAGTGTTATAGAGCTGCAAGCGCTTAGTAACAGCAGCATTTTTCTTCGTTTGTTCTTCCTTGACGGCCTCCTTGGCCGGTGCTACGCGCTTGTTGCACTCGTCTCTGCAGGTGCGCTCCTTCTCAGTCTCCTCTTCCGTACGCTTCACCTCTTCACGCTTCTTCTCTACAGCCTGCTGCTTTGTTTCTATCTGCACATACAAAATAAATGTGAAGAATTTTCTTCCTAAGTGAATGTCGTTGAAAAATTCGCATGTCTCCTGAGATAGATTGGTGTATACCAAGTCTGTAACTTTTATGAATGGTCAAAATCTGTTTATTTTGGCGAAAAATGTCTTTTTAAAATAATTGTAACAATAATTAACCAGATTTGTCGACAGTAGTGCCAAATACAATTCAGTATGTCAAGCTTTAACCTAAGTTACAACCATGAGGCTAATTCGATAATTTTCGGCCTCATTCCGAAACATGTTATGAGGAATTTACTACCATGGTTTCTCAAGGGAGTGCTTCAGAGCTGAAATAGTTTTCAAAGAGGCATCACATGCTTCAAACTCTACAACGGTCTGAGCAAAATAAAACTGGAATGAGATCAGGCGGGAGTGCCTCAGTTCCGTGCTACATAACCTCGATAAATGGCCCTAAGGCCACTATTCTACGTATTATTCTGTTAAATGTGTGGGACAGGTGTCCTGAACTCCAGTGCAGGAGTCGAAATTTTTGAACATATGAATTCATGTCTATTTTTGCCCCATGAGAAAGAAAAAAAATGAAAAGACTCGTGTTTTGGAAGCGGCAGCTAACACAATGCCACATAATTTGTTTTCTGTCTGAAGTTGTACATGCTGGGACTTTCTCTACATGGTCATTTCGGTTGTTGAACGTCGCCATAAACTGTTTTTCCTGTAGAGGCCTCTCAGTTGCCGGCACTTTTACATCGTAGAAGGTGACAAGCCAATGTCTTATTTTACATTTCTTCTCATTCTGTTCTCTTAGGTTCTGATTCATCTTTGCTTTGACAGCTTCACCTCGGGGGGAGAGAAGTTCAGGAGCGATCACTTCAAGGACGATGTGGTGGTCCCAAGTTCGTCTACCCAACGCAGTGTAATAAACCCTTGATTTTAGCGTCTTCAGAAACTTGATTATCTGCTATTTTGTCGTACATTTACGCTATAGGTCACCAATAGTTGAACTTTCATCACCCCTTCTACTAAATATGCAAGAGGGCCCAAATACGAGTAAACAGGGATTTCCCGGAAATAATATATGTAAATAAGGACTTTTCATGACAGTTAAAAGCCTCAGCTGAATCTGAAAAAATTTTTTTAATCTGGGTTGAAATTAGGTGAACTTTATCTACACCCCATAGAGAAGAATATCATTTAGAATGTGAAAGTCTCTCAGTTTTGCGTCATAAATTATGAAAACTAAAATTCTAGACATAATTTCGTCCTATCTGCTAATAATAATAGTGTAACGTATTTCACATAGAGATTCACATAAAAAAATTAATAACTGGCTAAACTCGATTAGGAATAACCATTAAGTGTATCTATAGCGTTTAACATGTGGGGGAACTACGGATATAAAAAGATATATAATATTAGCAGTAAAGGACTCGTATCCATGCTTTAATGGTGATTTAATCAACACCTCTCAGCATTATTATTCTATTCATTATATAACATAAGCAAGTACCAGAAACCTAAAAAAAAACATGCATACTAAGAGTTACTTCGATTTGTTTGGCAGCAAGCGAGTTCCTCTTGTTGCGCAACGCCACTAGTTCGTCTTTGCTGGCCATGAATTGCTCCTGGGCGTCCTCCAGCTTCACGCCCACTTCCCGCAGCTGGCGCTCCAAGGTGCTCAGCCGTTCATTTGTTACCTCTAGGCTCTCCCCGTTTTCTGCAATATTCGATAATTACTTAATACAGCATGTTTACGCTATTCATGACGCATTCAAATCGACACCTGAACTCAGTTTATTTTGCAATGTGGAGTCCAAGGAAGTACCACCTCACTACCCCGATTCTTGTGCTTTCTCTTTCCGCCTCATAGCCTCATTTTACTGCATTTTAACCGAGGACAGATGTTGGTGGCTGAGAAGTATTGGAGCATCACATTTTCTACAAAACACAATTATGTTCCTACCTTATTTAGTGAAATAAACAATTGGCGAAAAGAACCAATGATAATACCTTGGTCGCCAAGTTTCTTCTTAATTTCATCACATTTGAAAGCAAGTTTCGAGCGCGACTTGAGCATGGTGTCGGCAGCGACGATGTCTTCTTGCACGCTTTGGCACATTGATGCTTCGCTCTCATAAAGAGACAAATTCGCCTCGCAGTCGTCCAGTTCTTCCTTCACGCGACTCAGCTCCGAGACTGGTCGTGATAGGTCAGACCTGAAATAACACGTAGGCAAGAACAATAGATAAAACGCGTATGCGGTAACTTCGAGAAGCACAAATCATACTGAACGAGTACGGACTTTTTCATGGTTCGTACTTTGCGATGCGTGCCATGTTTGAGTATTAAAAAATCGATTCACAGTTCGAGTGATTTAAAAAATCACAAAATACCTTTAGTGTTTGTCTAACTTAAGGGCAAAGAAGTGAATAACTCAAGCCTTCTTTCGGAAGATCGTCATAACTCAGAGACACAAATAATGAAAATTTATAATGATCGATATAATTTACTCCAAACACTGGCATGTTCAAATTATGAATACAAAAACAATTTGCGCAATATTGGCAGAGTGAAACCCTGCCCTAAATCCTGTAGCAATATAAATCGTATGTTACATAAGACATCTAAATTCCACGTTAAACACTACAACATTGGCTACTTAGATTTTGATTCAGATTTTCAACCTCAACAGAACGTTTCAGGTTTGTTGCGGCCAGGTTAATAAAGAAAGACAATAAGTCTGTATATTCAGCTATATTGCATTGGGATAAAAGTTTGAAAATAATGGTGCCTATCTGAGGTTCTTCACACTTTGATGCGCTTGAAAAAATCGCGAGGAAATTACTGTATCTGTTTAGGAAGTGCTCCATTCTTGATCTCAAAATTAACGAAAATCGGTAAAAATAAATAGGTCAGAAAAGGGAGCACTTAAGCCTCACCGAGAACTTTAAACTGTTTTTTTCTAAATACCCTTAAAAGCATGAACAAAACCCTACATGCGCGCGGAAATCAATTCCGACGACACTGAGTGTTGAATTTCTAATTTCAATTTCTTGACAAGTCACAAGAGTGACGACCTACTTTCCTGAGGTGGGGAGACATATTGGATTCATGACACAAACCATGCCCCCACTCACTGAATACTTCTGAGTTTGGCCTGCGCATCCTGGAGTTGCTCTCTGAAAGGCTGGAGCTGCAACAGGGTATTGTATTGTTTTTCCGCGGCCAATAGTCGACTCTTGGCACTCTTCAATCTTAGAGGCAGGTTACTCAAGCGACCTCGCAACTGAAATGAAACCAATCATTGTTCAAATACTAACGAGCAATCAACAATGACCAGATACATGATCCAGAGAATATAACTTCACTAATTTAAACATACCCGTAACCTATTGGTGTGATTTCATATTTTCAGATGCATTTCCCATTGTGCTAGAAGACAACACTTTTCGTAAACCTCTTGATAAAGTGAAATCTGAACAAAATTAATATAAGACACAACACGGAATTCCCACAAACATTTCTGTATCAAGTGTTAATAAGATTACATGAAAAGAAAACCAGAAAGCGGCTGGTCTGCCACAACAAATAGGTAGGCAACTTTTTGAAAACTAAACAACACACAAATTGTATAAAAAATTTTGTTCCACATCACAACAGTACTTACAGAAAAACATCATAAGAAAAACAAAGCTCAGCTCTTAGTAAAATATTTTGGTTCGTTTTGTAAATTTCCCATAGAATGTACTGTAAAATTATAAAATAACCTCGTCTCTCAGTGCAAGGTTCTCATCCTTGGCAGCAAAGTCTCTGTGACAGAGAGGACAGCAATCTTCTACAGAGAGCTTCTCCACATAGCGCTCCATGACCGTTTGGGTGCTCTCCAGCTCGCCGCTTTCGCGCTGCAAAGCTTCCAGCTGCTCCTTTTTGCGGTTGAGCGCTTCGTCCAAAGGCATGTCCGGGCACACGTCACTGATACGCTCCTCCAAACCTAAGAGTTAAAGTTAAAGTTCATTACTAACGTTAGTATACAATGTGATAGCTATTAAAAGAAGTCTAGGTTTGCTTCAAACGGAATATAAGTGTTTTCTTTTCCGCATAGTTATTGACTCAAGTAATTCAGCGATAGAGAGCAACAAACCAGGGTATCGGAAGTGTGTATTGATAATCCACACTTTCATGAACATGATCACAGATCCAGTTAGAAATTTTATGATGATGGTTTGTTAGAATTTGTCTAAATTTGTTACTTTTTTGTGTGTTCTGCTTTCAATCATCAGCGTCGTTTATCTCTATCACAATTTTGGCACCAGTACATAAATAATCATTGACAGTATCTAAAATCAGGTACTAAAACAAAAAATTCAAAACCTTACAATAAAACTCCTCGCTTGACTTGAGCATTCATTTTTTCCCTCAATATAGCGTAACACACAATCTTTCAGAAAAATGCAGAAATAATATATAATTTTATGCATAAAATTTAGAAAGAAACATGTGATACATTAAGCTGCTGCATACTGTGATAGAAATTAGTTTGATGATTTGCGTTTCCTGTTCATGAAGATTTGGACTTGAAAATGGAGCTCATAACTTAAAGTTTGTCAGACAATAGCCCTTTATTCATAGCTCAGAACAATAAACACACATTCAAGCAAAATTAAGCTGAATGCATTACCTTCATGTTAGGGGATACAAATAATTGACATAACATTTACAATAGAACTTCTAGAAAAGAACTGAACAAAAATCAGAAGCTGCAGAATTTCAGCATAATGGTATAAAAATTTCCTCCCCAGTTGATACATTTCCAAGGGAATATAAAAAATTAATACCATTGAAACTGGCACAGCGTAATCGACCCACTTTTAATTTCCTTCTCCTTCTCAAGCTGTTGTTTCCTCAGACTGTCAACTGCAACTTGATTTTTAGAACGCTTCTCCCTGAGGGCATCCAGCATCGTCTTGTTGGAACTCACATTCTTTAGCTGCAACACACGAATAGTCAGACAGCGTCATGTCACATGGAGGTTCAGGCACGATCGACTTCCTGCACGTTTTCACAAACATAATTCAACACGAGTGACTTTTTGTGCGTTAACTGCCGAAAAAAATAAATCTCAAAATTAAATTCAGCCATAAAACTTAAGCTTGTTACCTAATGAAGAAGAATAGTTGAAATAAGAAATTTCGAACAGAAGTTCAACCTTTCATTCGATAGCCAACATGAACTTGCTGCTCCAGAAGTCAAAAACTCTGCATAAAATGTTACTTAGCTAGTGTTAATTTTATTACCACATTAGTGACCGACTAAAACACTATGACTCATTTGATACCACCATTCATTTAATTCCACGCTCACGGTTCATCTTCAACAAATATCAAAAACAACATGAAAAAAAATTTCAAAATTTTGGCATGATGTAATTCAAGTAATTTAAAATTGTCTGAGAGTGAGTCAACAGTTAGCCATAGAAAGGACCAAAGCATCGTTTAGTATGGAGTCAAGGGAACGCAGAATCAGTGCACAATGTGCATTCCCGCACAGGATCTTCTGCGTATAAAAACAGCAAGCTAAGAAGGAAGGTTAGGAAACAAAATAAAAGTGAAAAAGGAAAGTCAGAGGGACTGCAAAATAGGACAGCAGTAAACCAAAAAAGATGGTCCTAAAAAAAACCAAAAACATTTTATTCAAACAAAAAGAAGGCCTACGTAACTCTCAGCTCGAGACCTCACATTTTCCCCCTGGGAGGATTAAATCCCATTAATTCTAGAGACAACAGTTGTCTCCCTTCGAAGGGAGCCAACTCTCAATAGTCTTGGTAGGTCTTTATCTTTAAATGTTACAAGTCAGATTTTTCTCTACAAACTCTTCATTCTAGTGAAAATATGTATACGCCTATTTATCATCAAACACACTCTCTCTATTTCCTGTACTGTTAAAATTTTAGTTTTGTTGTTGCTATCTTTTACCTACTGTTATATGTACTTTCACTCTAGTAGAATTTTAACATACGCCTATTTGTCCTTTCTACGTGCAATAAATAATCTTTTTGCAGTTTCTACTGATGATGAGCGATGTAATGCTCGAAAGTTTTAACGATAAAGTTTTAAAAAAAAGTCAACTAACACGTTTTTTTGTTTTTATTTTGTGATTTCCAAATAAACTACTTTTCTCAAAACATAATTCCACCCGTGAAATATTACGAGTAAAAAAGAAAATATTGAGCTACAGTTATTTAGAAATTAATAAAGACTGAATTTCAAATGCAGACTTGGAACCAATAGTCCATCCCCGAAATTCCTCCAATTTAAGCTCTACACAATAGTCATTTTTTGAGTCAGAAACGTTCAAATTGTGCTTTTTCAAAAACTTAATCAACTCTCAATAATTTACCCTAGCCAATTCATGTCGGCTCTCCCAGTCACACTTCACAAATTATGTATTTGTACGGATGAATTTTCCCACCAGGTTTTTATAGCAGATATCATAATCCGCCTTGAGAGACTCTTCAGTGACAGAGGAGGGTAAGATGCGTTCCATGACTCCTTTGCATCGATGAAATCTGCAAGAAAATATAGATTTACAGTTAACAAACATAAGCGCAACTTATACATCAATGGAAACTGTTAAAGGTGTACGTACTTGAACCACACGTCTCTCAACAATTTTGAAAGCGCATAGACATTGGGATAATATTGAGGTTATCTATGTTCAGCATCACCCTGCTTCAACAAATCGTTTAGAAAACATGTCTCAATATATTAACTGGATTACTACAAATGCTCTAGCATAGATGAAAAACGAAATAATCCGCAACATTACATCAGTTTGTCCCTTCATCAGCTCTTGAAGTTCAAGCAACAATAACTGCAAGACATTTCAAAGGTAAAAATTGAGGCAAAGTTTACAGTACCATTCATAAAACTATGAAACGTGTCATTCATGAAAGAAAGCCTCTTCAAGTGAAAGAGTATCAAATTCTGAAATGTTTAAAAATAACTGGATACTGGATGAAAATAGGAAATTAGCAAATTGTCCAGTCTGACTTTTAAGATCTTGGCCATTGCAATATTTTTAAAACGAACTTTAATCCAAAATTTAGTTCAAGCCAAATGAGTATGAAAACTAAAAAGCTCAATATGGCCTAAGTGTCTTTGATATTATTTTAATTTTAGTATTGACAGCAACTTGTCTAAGACGTCATCTCATTTCCCTTGTGATGTTTTGTTTTACAGAATACAGTGTCATATAATCTTTTTTTTAACTGAGAAAACGTTCAAGTGAAGTTTGTGGACATAATACACTTAAGCCAACCTAAAATTTTACAGAAAGAGCGTGAAGTTCCATATTCTTAATGCTTAAACTCACAACTGAGTAATTTTTTTGCTCATGTCTTGCATCTCCTTGCTGTGTACATCGAGCTCGGAACGAGCAGCGGCCATCCTGTTCATCTCGACCAGCTGCGCTTTGACCTCACCCAGCTGACGGTTGAGTTCACTTCGGCGTTGCTTCAGCTCCTCCAGCTCACTCAACGCCTGCAATAAATTAGCATAGTCGATGACATAAATGGTCCATATCATTTTACTGCATGACAATTCATCAGCTTTTATGCTGAAAAAAAAATAATAAGACCACGAATAAAGGACATGCGCCAAATATCTTTTTGAAGAAAATAAAATCTATTAATAAAACTTAAGTTGAAATAAAACTAATGTAACCTAAAGAAAATAACCTGACTCGAACTTACGAGTATATTTCATTTCCAAAAGTGTCCAAAAAATTGTCCTGGGCATCTTCGCTAATTCGAGACTTGATACGAGAGAGAAATGAAACCAAAAACTTGTGACAGTTTATTTGACAGAGCAAACTCAGGAATAAATTTACTATCCTTTCTAAGCTACCCTCGAGTATTCGAAATATTTTCATGGAATCAAATCAGAGCTGCTGTACAGATATGAAGTATAGATCATATCTCATTTCTGCAAATTAGGGTAAAATTCAACGATGGCGTTAGCTGCGAACGCACGATACAACAGCGGATGCAGAAATTAAAGTGGAGTTCGTGAATTTATGACACTGAAGCGGCTGTGACATAAGCAGCAAATTAGTGATCATCAAACTGATCGAGACTGAGAATGATTAGCACTTCGTTGTCAAATGTCTTATAGGTTATGAGCTGTTACGCAGGGGATAATTTCTCTGGTTCAAAAGTTAGTGCGCGATGATTTTTGCTTAAAATTGGTTCATGTGCTAAGTTAGTAGTGACGCAGTTACACTCGGGTGCTACTGAAGCCAGCAACTACAAGCTTCTCCAAGAATATAACATGACCACTCGACTAATTTAGTACTCTAACCTTCGGTTCATCGAAGCTTTGCTCTTTAGAGAAAAGCTTTCGGTCCAAGTCGGCAATCTGAGTCTTGAGAGCCTCCGTGTCACAAAGCTGCACCTCCTTCTCCAACTTGAGCAACTCGGAGCGGCACTGTCGCTTCTGCTGCTCCAGCCGCGCAATTCGGCCATCTAGCCCTCGAACCTCCTGGAGCAGCGCTGCCTCTCGCGATCTGTGCATTCAATTTGTTTGGAGGTAAATAAATTGTGAAGTAGTTTGGGCCTCCCTAACTGCAACAAAGGTATTCGAAACGAAAGAAGCAACCGTTTAGGAAAAAGTTGAAGGAATGGGGAATCTATGGATAAGGTACGAGGGGTAGTCAAAAAGTTCTCAGACAAATGACATAATTTCTTTATTTAACAACTCATTACTTTTATTTTTCTACATAAGCTTCATTGTTGTCTGTACACTTTTGTAATCTGTGTTTTCACCTGTAAATGTCTTCCTGATAGCATTGGGGGGCTTGTTCCACTAGGTTCTGTACAAGAGAGATGTTTTCTTCATTTGTTCCTGTGGTAGGTTTTCCTCCTCGTGGGTCGTCATCATGTTGGACTCTTCCCTCTTTAAAGCGTTTAATCCAATCATAGACAACTGCTCTACATGGTGCAGAGTCTCCATAAACCTGCTGTAAAGCTTCGATGATCTTAACAGGTTTCCAATTTAGTTTGGTTAAAAATTTGATGTTAGCTCTGATCTAAAAATTTGCCATTTGAAGGGTTGAAAATTACTATTTTGAGATGCAACCTCTCTCGATGCTGACCTGACATAGACTGATGAGACAGCTGCAAGCTATCAAGGAAGCTCTAAGTACAGGTTTCAACTTGTAAAAACTTGTAAATCTCTGTTCAGTTCAAAATTATGGCATTTGTCTGAGAACTTTTTGATTAACTCTCGTACCTATATTCCCATGTAAGATTCCCTGTGCATAGATGAAGCAATATTGGAAGCGAGTTATGAAACGATGAAAGTTAAAAAAAAGAGACTCATATGGGGGCTGAAAAACACGACAGTATTGAGCTGAAAAAAGATGATCCATAACAAAAAAGAAAACTTATTATGTTTCAACAAAATGAAGGCCTGCCTACCTACCTCTAAGCTAGGGACCAAACACTTTCCCTTTGAGAGCCAATTCCCATAGTTACAATGGTTGTATCACACAGAAAGAAAGTATCATGTGAATACGAATTTGTTTTCAATAAATTATGATCTATAACGATAAATTGTGCTGTATAATGACATAATTCACTTAATACACACATCCGTCAACCAAATGCCACGTCTTGATATACACAACTCTCAAACATAACATAACTCTGACTCTCAAACATAACATAACTCTGACTCTCAAACATAACTCTTTTCGTAGCCTGCTAGCAGAGGTTACGAAATGTAGAGCAAAGGTTACGAAAAGCAGAGCGGAGGATGCGAAAAGCAGAGCGGAGGTTACGAAAAGCAGAGCGGAGGTTACGAAAAGCAGAGCGGA
>JACJUY010001427.1:50011-70493 GCA_014220935.1 Platorchestia sp. MABIK | reverse complement strand
CCTAGCCCCCAGGTCACTCACTTGATCAAGATTAATCGTAACATTTCTTTGAAGATTGTAAATACAAAAGAATATAATCGTGATCTGATTTGAACGTTTCTCGTACAATTGTAAAGCTTTGTCTCGCACCTCGAAAATAAAAGAGTGGGTCTTAAGTCACGCAGAACAATCAGGATAATGGTAGGCAAATGGAAGGGAAACTGATGTCTGACGCAGAGCACAGCGACATCTGCAGGCACCAGACCGGCACTAACTAGGCAGTCAACGTTGCAGCGCGCACCACTTCGTTGACTGTTGGATGTGCTCTATCCTCGTTGTCTTCTTACGCGGTTAATGGACACTTATAATAAGTAAACTGTGGGCAAATTTGCAATATGCTCAACGCAGTAGGTAAAATTGCAGCACTCTCAATGGTAGTCTGCAAATCACGAACTATGATTTACATTAAATTGTACGTAAAAAGATTAGAAAGTCATTAGGTTCCCTATATTGTTCCTTTCCTTAGAATATTAATCATTCCCAAATGGAAGAGCACGGAAAAACTAACTAGTCGCAGTTACAAGTCGAGAATATCCTCAAATTTGGTATCCGATTTTCCATTGATATAGTTAGATGGTGCGAAATACGATTTAGCATCAGTTCCTTGTTGTTAATATTGCTAGTAGTTTTTTCAACTCTTCTGCTTTCTCTTCCTACTTACTTGAGTGTAGAACTTCTACTCTCGACCTACTCTAGCGTGTGCGTGACGACATGGGACTTGAGTAGCAACCCAGGTAAAAGGCACTTGGCTCCTCTAGGTGCCAAATTTTACTCTACTCAAATTAGGGAGATTACATCGGGAATCTCGTTTAAAACTTAGTGCAGGTAGCATCGCCCACAGCGTAAAATGTGTTCATAATCACAGCCTCTGGAAGTAGATATTTAATTACTGCATGGCAAGAGTTTCGAAAAGAAGACAGATGGGAAGAGGAAGGACTAGAAACTAAGACATCTTACAGATCTTTCGCATGGCACGACGATTTCTCCCACGAGAGACCGAGAAAGAGGAAGGCTAGATAAGGTACACCTACCGCAAAAACTAAACCCTTTACTCTTTGACTACGGCAGGTAAAACTGAAGTTAATTTTCAATTCAAATTTAAAGTCAAATGTAGTAGGCAATGTTGAAAATACCAAACACAAACTGGATCATACTTTCATTTAGTTTTGATTAAATATTTTTTAATTTTAGTTTGTGATTACAGGTTGATCAGCAGCATAATGAAAACTCCCTCAGTGACCAAATTTGGCTCACGTCGCAGTCTAAATGTTAATGGACTACTGCAACAAGGACTACCAAATTCATTACGAGTGGTAAAGCGTAACACTAAGGATTTATAACTACCTTAAGCATCCGAAAGAAATCAGGCACGATCATCATCGCCACGATAGAAGCTCAGAACTTCGACTCACTTCCCAAAAAGCGATACGTCCTGTATACAAGTCAGCTGCCACTACCGACTGTGGTCGATGGCGTTATTTTTCCTCTATTCGTAACATTCGACTCACGTTGATTTCAAGCCATTAACTATCCGGAACTTTTGGATTGATTCTGCATTCTTCCGACGGAGAAAATGGAGAGATGAGGCAACATCACGTCATGTTTTATTTCATTTTTTACAGTTTTAAAAAAATTTTTTGTTCAGAAATGTAATGCTTTGAGTTCATGCGCAATCATCAGAAATTATGGCCAACAGGTTAATATTTTAGCAAAGGTGGTGGGGCAGAGGTAAACATAAATATAATCGTACAATAGCTGTACGTACTTGTCTCAAAATGTGCCGGCTGTACAAACAGCACAAAAGAAGACTTTCACTGACTCGGGAAGTGATGTGCGAAGAAATGAAGTAAACGAAGAAACACAATCACACGAGTGTCTGTCCTCTCTAACTGCTCAGAAATGACACGCTAAAAATCCGTGGAGAAATGCGAGTTTTGCCCCCAAGAGAGAACAGAACAATCACTGCATGTCGCTCAGACGACATATGGCTGCTAAAGTGCAAAAAGTCCATTGCACGATTTCCTTACAGGATGAGAGAATGAACCAATTTCTAACACGCGTAACCAGCAACAGATGCAGCTATAGAGAGCAGCACATAAGATACAACGTAAAACCTTAAGCCATTTGAATTTTCAATCAATTGAATTCTATGAAAGATGTTATGCAAAGTAGAACAGTAAAGAAACTAGTAAAAACTAGTTTCTTACTAGAGTTTCTTGAAGCCATATTACTAGAAACTAGTAAATAGCTGCATAGCTATAATAAGTAATATCGCTAATAAAGGAAGAAAAGAAGACAGATGGGAAGAGGAAGGACCAGAAACTAAGACATCTTACAGATCTTTCGCAAGGCACGACGATTTCTCCCACGCGAGACAGAGAAAGAGGAAGGATAGATAAGGTACACATACCGCATTGTGAAATTTTGGAATAAATAGAAAAATTAAGGCAACAAAACAGCATTCATATGATCAGATTTTAAAAGATTTCAGAAATTTTTCACTGCAATTTGCAATTGATTTCCCCTCAGTTCAAGCTTTGCACTCCGTGAAACACATTAAAAACTTTACCATTCAACTTATCAATATTTTCTTCTTAGAATTTCATTCGTTTTTCAAACAGTAGGGTAGGTAAAAACTTAGTTCGTATATTTATTTCAAATTTAAGAGCTTAATTTGAGTCTTCGATACTTTTCTCGCTAGCAGGCATTATTTGTAGAAAACAATCTTTAAATCTAAAATGAATGAGCCGATGCTTGCCTATTTATACAAGAGCCTTTCTCATTTATTTTTGAAATCAACAACATTTTTCAGTGAAAACTTTTCCCTACACTATTTAATTTAGGCTTTAGTACATAAGGGTGGAAAATAGGTGAACACTATCCTTATAATTCGGTCACTTCCTGGGCTGTGTGAAACTGAAGACGGAAGTGTACGGTAATGAGAGCAAAAAATGATGCATACAAACTAAAATTTCAATAATTAAACAAAAAACGCAGTGACAAAAACCAAGTAAACCTTCCAGTAACTGTAAGAGCAGTGAACTATTCCCCGTAAAACTGACTCCAGATTGATAAACAGAGCCTTAAAAAACTTATATTCCATTGAACATCCTTCAGAGAACATATTAGTAACCATAATTGATAGGCTGGAGGCGCATGAAGGATAGTCACCTAGGTCCCGCAAGAGTGAGATAAGACCTCCGTGATACAGCTACTTCACATACGAGGCCAGTGGAGCGTGAACCAATTTGCCACGGGAGAGCGAAAGCAGCAGTAACTCTCACTAATTGGCGAATGGAGGAGAAAATTTCCCCCTTCCTTTGTCAAGTGTGAGCAGGAAAGTGTGACGCGTTGAATGGGTAACGTGACAACGCTGCGTAACATCATTCTACGACGACGGAGTGACGTGCGTACCAGTCCAAATTGAAGTAGAAGCTCGAATAGGCAGAAATTTAGGGTAACAAAAGGGAACGTTTTGAAAAGACGCCTTCTTGAGGAATGGTACAGAGTAAAGAACATAGAGCATTCTTTGAGTACCAAGCACAGTGGGTTTGATAGAATTGCGATCGTGTAACGTATACATGCACGTACAACACGGAAAATTAACGTGAAATAATTGAACATTGTGAGATCTCTCGATCATATGTTACAAAGAACTTCATCACCGAAGGTACTCGAAAATATATTTCTGTAGAAGTATGGAGGCTTCCAACAAGTGAATAATTAATGAATAAATGAATGATACAAGTTACCAGGTCAAGGCATGCAGAATTATACATAGGTATCACAACACGGAGCATTCTACGGTTTATAACAAATGTCACTAGAGGGCTGGATGATGCAAGCGGTCATGCAAAATGTTTGAAGACGATTGTGCTTTCCATCTAAGGAAGCGCACATATAAGACAAGAAACTGAAGTAACGTAAACCAGAGTAGAAAAGGTCGTCGCGATATCACTGTGATTTATGCCATTCTTTAGTGAACGAAAAGTTTCTCACTACCCATAAAGTTGTTACGTAAGAAAGGCCAAAAAATTAATACACATACCCTATTTTTAAATTGCTCCAAAACTCCGCAAATCAGATCAGAAGGAAAACGACAGATAATCAATTTAAAGACCATTATAATTCACGAGAGGAAGACATGTTTCCAGCGTCATTTTTGAGAGCGCAGATGAAGCGGGCAAACATTTCTCAACGGAACGGTTGCGTCAATGACGCATGAGCGTGACTAAAGGCACGTAACCCGAGACACAAAACGAGCTGAAAAAGTAATGATATTAATCCCCTAATGTGATAAAACCATTGCGCGTGAAATGACCGTAAGAACGCAACGTTTTCTTCCAACCGTAAAGGACATATCGCGTGAGCGTAGAGGAGCGTGTCAGGTGAGATCTAATTTACATTTACTCTCGTGACTAGATACAGAGAGAGAGAGAGGACCATGTTGAAGGGTGAAATATTAGTCCAGTAGTTAGTTTGCGGCTCCTTTACTATTGCAAAGATGTTTTCACACAGGTAAAAGAAGGGAACCATTCAGCATGGACCAAAGACACCGTGGAATCGATTCACTTGGAGTGTTCCCACACAAGATACTCTGCTCATAGAAATAGTAATTTAAGAAGGAAGAGGAAGAAAAGCAAACAAAGATATAGAGATGAAGGTACAAAAACTGATGGAAGGAAAGTCCCGACAGGAGGACAGCGGTAGATAGAAGTCCCGAAGGCTTCTCTACGGCTGAGGTAACGAACAGTATCTCCCCTGGGGGCGCTAGTCTCTGTAGCATATAAGATGGACGAACATGACCAACCTAAACCTATGGCCTATCCTATGCCTCCTAAGCCGAGCATTAATATTAGAGAAGATATGACAATATAAAAACATCATTATAAATTAGAGAATAATCTTTAAAAATAAATCTATTATGTTCTTGCAACATGGTTTCCCAAGTCTGTAAGCTGAAAAAATTCCTTAACAATTAATAGGTTACAATTGGGTTAAATGAGACATTTCGTCTAGATTTTGTTGGGTGACACAATGTTATCAAACGACATTCAAAGTATGAAATTTTGCGCCATCCAGGTGGTTTGTAATGAATAATTGAATTCGCTATTTCTCAACGAGAGATACTGCGTTAACTGGCATTGAAGAACAATGAACGCACTGAAAAGTGGAGTAGATAATGGTGGCCAGAATGCAAGAGCAATTTGGCACAATTGCGTGGCGAGCAACAATGGCCTCTGTCGAGACCTGCATCGAGATCTCTTGCCTCATGTTAGTCGATTCACACCGTGAAAACGGTTTCGCTTTTCAGCCACTACAATAGTTTCACATCGTTGAGGTTGTATGTTAAGACCTCTCCACGAAACTACACTGCAAGTCAAAATGCAGCGAGTGATCTTCTCATAAAAAAATATCCAGACTCTGTGAAAGTGACACGACATATCACCGTAAAACCTCACGCTCATATTATTTTCTCTTAGATTTAGCAGCCTACTTTTTGTTGACATGCATGACTGTCATGCGCGAACTACAAAAATCGTCAACACAAGCGAAAACACGGGTCGTTAAGCGTTTGTTCTGAAGCCTTTCTCTCACACCTTTTGCATGACAAGTAAAGTTTCAGTTAACTTCACAAATAAGACAGCATGTCATTATGGGACCGTCTATAAGTGCCAAAGAAGGCAGCTAACTGGTTCTCGAGTATCTTTGGCTACACAAATTTGAACTGACCAGTTCAGTGTGTTGTCACTACAAATGACCCACTACAAAGCGGGTAACATTGAGAAGCTCAGAGAACTATTTCAGTGTAATGTTAACGCACTTCACACGAGGACATGCCTCGTTTTCACAATGTGCAGAGAGTGCTTTGTATTACAGAAGTCGCATTTGAAAGTGGGCTGCTGGGCGATCTAACAACGCAACAGCAGACGGCCGATGACAAACTCCACGGTTAGGTGACTTTACACTTGAGCACGCACGCCAACGGCAGCTGCAATCGTAAAAAAACGTCAAAATACTTCAAAAGAAAGAAAATACGTCAACCATGAAAGTCGTCTCAAAAACACTCGGGAGAACCTAGCACTATGGCTATGACATTTGATCCGGATGAGAGCACGAAAACCTGAGGTCTCCATCAAGTTATTCAGTTGATGATGAGGCAAAAGAGCTAAAAAATACTCTGTCAAGGCAAGTAAATATAATTTTTAATTCAGTAGCTATACTTCTCAAATCAGTTACGGGACATTTTCGTCAACCTAATGCTATGTATTTTCACTACACATCCTCTACTGATGGCTAATAATGACTAACAGTATATAACTATAAAGAACAAAGAAAAGTTGCAACATCACTGCAAGCATTTGTGGCAGCAACAAATGGTTAAAACTATTGATGCCTGGCTGTTTGACCGCACAGCGTGCCAGGTATGGCGCATTCCAAATTGCACTAATGAAAGTGAAATGATAAATTAGTACACTTAAGCCCCAAATGATATGCACTTAGCACAACCATTTTTTTCATTATGAGACTTTTATGAATGCAAGGCGCACTTCAATTGTATACTTCACATCTATGTATACTTAGAGAAGAAAAATTTTGTCGTTTCTCACTTTATATGCTGTATACGTTAAGGCAAAACATTCGATACACTCAGTCGTCAGAACCATAGTTATTGGAAGTAAAAGAACGATTTTTGTGACCTGTTCAAAACTGAAATGGTGAACCTCAATTGAATTATAATAATATTGAAAATAAAAATATTCAACAACCGTCTTTCCTTTTCATTAACAGCATTGTAATTTTCGCCGAAGTACCAATGATTAATCGTGGCTCAAACAGGAGCGATTTGCAGAACAGAGAACAGAAGCCTAAACGCTATAATTTTGTTGAAACGCAAAAAGTTTCTAAAGACAAAACTAGTTCAAAGTTGATAAAACAAATATTTTCAGGTATATAAGGCCACCTAACCACATTTTGTACGAATTATTTTACATGAAAAAATAACATCAGAGAAAAGAAACTGCGAATGTCGGGCATTTAGATACAACGATGCACAATAATTAATGCAGCCCTAGCAATCATAATCAGGAAATTTCGTTATACAGAAGCAAAACGAATAAAAATACCAGTGATGAACCCAATGAATTTCCTGAGAACGGTAAATTATAGAAGGAGCAAAAGATTGCACGCACTATTTGTTGATGAAGTTTGTTTCATCTCATGAATAAGTTAACTATTGAAGTAGATGATAATGAAATATAGCAAGTGTAGCAGCAAGAGGATCGTTAGACCAGAATCTGACATCGTAGTATATTTGCAATACTTCAGCACAGGATCCGAGCAAACAGACACAAATTTGTCTGAGTAACGATGCGTAGACCTACGGCTTCAAAGTACCTAAAGTAAATAATTTACAAGAATGGAGTTTGACATTACTACCATGGCACTTCAAACGTACAGGTGTGAACTATGCACGAGAACTTAGTTAAAATCATCAATTGGTGAAAAATAAAAAATGAGGGAAATGTAAGTACCGCCTAGTTAATTGGAAAGACCATAAGCTAAAGACTTAAATTCTTGAATAAGAAATAGAACCCACTCTTACTGAGAAAGGGTGTCAGAGAGAACGATCACTACAACGACGCTCCGGGGGTGAGTAGGAGAAAACTGTCGGATCCTACTTACGTCAAACTGAGATTTGACCTAAAAATTATAAAGACGACGGTTGCGTAGATTTCACTCATCACTAGTCATCCATCACTCGGTGTGAGGAGGGAGTGACGTGGCACTGTATTTACCATTTTCTAATATTCAAAAAGCACTAAACATATGACTTACCCTTCGTCCACTGTGAGCGAGAGTGACGGCTGAAAAGTTTTCAGTTGGAGGATTGCTGTTAAGTGAAGACGCAAACGATCGACTCCGTTTCACAATGCAAACATCATCTCCATTCGCTTGATTATTGTCGCTGACCCACACACCCTGACTGTGCTGCAGCGAGTCCTCCTCGTAATCGGAAACATTCTGATCGAAGTCGTCCCCGACGCTGATGACACTAACGTGATTTGAGGACAACCAATCTTCGACAAGGGATGGCTTAGGAGCCTTGCGCTTGGATGCTGCATTAGTGGGCTTAGGATGAGGCGGGATGGGAGGCTTGTTGTGCTTGAGTCCCACCTGACCTCCCTTGAGCCTCACGTTCGTGATGCGCTGAGGTATGACATAAGGCAGGTGGTGCGCTGCGACCTCCACAGATCTACCCTCGCTTCGCTCGCCGCGGATCACCAGACGGAAAAGTTCTGTCAACATTATAGTCCACTACGCACTGGCGGCATTTGCGTAATTATGAAACGGTATCACCATGAATAATGTCTTGACCACCCGTAGATAAACAATTCTTCATCGCACTGAGTGTTTTCTGTCGTTTTCCTCGACACGCTGTAAAATGAGTTCACGAATCTTCGAACACAAAAGAATCAAGTCACAGATCACTCGAAGTTATTGCAAAATATGGAGAGAAGATAATCACTATTTTCGTCACTCACTAAACACGGATCAACATTTATAGGACCATTGATCTAAAACAACAAAAAAGCATAACAGCTTTCAGTATACAAACATTAACAAATATCACGACGAACCGCGACGTCAAGAGCAACTTTCGAACTCAGGTGCTTGGCTTGTCACAGCGAAAGTAAGCATTCACAACACATCACGCAAGCGCTTCCATCAGCGATCAACGTTACGAACTCATTTGTAACGACGACCGCACTAATGAAACTGAGAGCGATCGTTACTTTTCCAAGTACATTTCTTACGGGAAGCATCATTGTGGCTAAGTCTAAACAAAAGCACTTCGACACCAGCGCGCTCAATACGACTTCTACACCTTAATAATAGCTTAGAGGTGTTCGCACATTTTTTCCATAAATGCATTATGAACTCTGTCCATTTCAGAGTTAGAAAGTAGTGCATGAAGTTTACATGACAAAAATTTAGTAAAGTAACTCAAGTGCAGTTTGATATGTTGGAAAGATTTTCATCATATGATTATGGGGTCCAAGCTGAAAACATATTGCCCACTACATTATCAGACAAGCAAGAATTACAATAGCTTTGGAAACAAGAAATAGGATAAAACGAAATGCTATTTTCTTAAAAATCAATGAATTTCGTGGCATCCAGATAACTTTTAAAATAGACAAAACAAACTGACTCCGGTAACTCATTTGGCCCACTAACGTGGCAAGATATTCAGCTCGATGCATAAAATGATACTTTTATGCAAAATCTTTCATTACACTATAGTTTAACTGGACCCACATTATGTCCAACATTTGTGTTAATTCAATGGGTTTCTTAGATCGAAGTCCTTAGTTGCGGTCGCACTATTAAAAAAACTAACAGGAAATATTAATTTACCTTCGCTTCAACTTCACATTGAACAGTCATGTAAAGTTTTTTCCCACCAAGAGTTGGCGTTCTTTATATCAGACAAAGCTAAGATTGACGAGAATAAAATTACAATGCCAACAAGTGCTTTTGAGTTAGTTTGTGATTTCTTGGAATCACAAACTAATCATTCAAACTCGTAAGATTACAATAAACAATACGAAAGAACGCTCAACGTCAAGTAGACACGAGGGAACTTGTCGCACCAACAGACCGCGCGAGATCACGGTGAGTGAATAACAATGTAAATTAGTTCATTTTTAACACATTGACTGCGATACGACCCACCGGTGGGTCGTGCTCAAGTTTTTCCTGCTGTGAAATGATCCATTGATGGATCGCTTAAAAATTTTTCTTTTATCTTTTAAAATTAATGGTATTTAATGGACCCAGTTGATGTTTAGTATTTATAAAATTTCAAACAACTTTTGAATTTGAGTTGAATACTGAACTTCATTTTAACCCATCAACATTTCAGCGAAGCAGCGTTAGCGCAGCGTTACGGGAGCACTCGCTGCACACAAACGCGGAAACTTGTATCACGTCACTTGCGACACCGCACGCAGGATTACCTCGACACTCGACTCACGCCGATGCAATAGACAGAGCAGTAAAATGAGCTGCAGCGCAACCATGGTTGCCTCGTAAAGAAAGAAGAAAGAACAGATCGGGCCTATCGTCGCACTTTCGTGCAAGAGAACAACAGAACGACCACGGAGTGATATAGCACAACGGCAACCTAGTAATTATTGAAGCGGCGAGGTGATAAGATTGAAGATAAGTTAGTTAAAGCCTCCCTGATAATAACTAATCCGGTCCCAAGAGAGGAAGAATGAAGACACCATGTAGAATGGATTTAAGGGATTGAGGAATCTATCCACAAAATGTGCTCTAAACTCCGCGTTTAGAAACAATAAAATTTTAAGAAGTTCAGGCAAAAAATTAAAGTTTAAAAAAATTTACCGTTTTAAAAATTGTTATCAGTGACGCAAAAAATGGACGGTAACACAACAAACACTCATTTTATTTCAGCAATTAAAGGCCTACCTTGCTCTCAGTAACAACAGGCATTGAGTTGAAGGACTTCAGTAAAGGTCTTCCACTCAGGACCTCACATCTTTCACCTGAGAGTGTTAATTCATACAAATATAACGTTTGTATCACTCAGAGGGGATGAAGTAATGTGATCTGATGAATTCAATGACCAACTTTAGCAATTGCAAAAAACCTAAAGCCAGATTGAAATTAAGCATCAACGTATTATATGATATTTGCGTTTAAATTAATGCGCAAGTTTCAGAAAAACGATCTCGATTATTAATGAATACAGACCAGTATCAAATTGAAACTTAGTGACGGAAGACAAACATTGATTTTTTCATTAAAAGTGAATGAAAAAAAAAGAGTACAAACTCGAAATGTCTTCCATTTCACCACCGATCATACACAAGAATGAACTTTTTGGTCTGCCTCAGCTTTCAACCCACAAACAATGTCCATCTATGAAAAATTAGTCGTATAGCCAGACAAAAACGCTAAGATACACCTATTCCACCGCATCCACGCAAATGCCAATTGAGAAAGTATGACGAATTTTCAATAGAACATGCCATTTCGAAGAACCGTTCACCTCTTAACTTGACTGCCTGGACGATGGCTGTAGATTAGATTAGTCGTTAGTTTAAGCGTCCCTACCCGCAGTAATAAATGCGATCCAAAGAGAGGAAGGAAGAAGGCACCATTTAGTATGGAGTGAAGTGAACGCAGAATCTATCAAGAATGGGCATAGAAACAGTAAGATGAGAAAGAGTTCATGAAACAAGATCAAAGTTGAAGAAGAAAGTAGTATGTGCTGAAAAAAAAGGACAGCAGTGAACCGAAAAAGATGGTCCGTAACAAAACAAAAACCCATTCTATTTTAACAAAAAGAAAGCCTACCTAACCTTTAGCTCTGGCCCTCACATTGTCCCCCTAGGAGCGCTAACTCCCATAGATACAACAGCTGTATCCCCCTGAGGAGACGATGGCTCTAGAACAGCAGGCTCAACAGAGGAGGTTTAGTTCGGATTTTCAGTAAAACTACAGTTAGACTAGATTATAAGTTAGTCCAACCTGCATAAGAACGAGAAATATGTTCATCAAGATGCAGGAGAAAAGTAATATTTAAAATGGAATCAAGATGGAGGAAATTGGATCAGATGAGTTAGTTTAAACCTCCCTAACCATAACAAAGGCGTTGCAAGAAGACGGAGGAGGAAGGCACCATTTAGTATGGATTTTAGGGAACGCAGAATCTATGCACAAGGTAGTGTATTCCCACACAAGACCTCCAGAGCACAGAAATGGTGAGTTGAAAAGAAGTGTGTAAAACAAGGTACAAATGGAAGAATAAAAAAATAGGTGCTGAAAGAAGATGGCAATAAACCGTGAAGTTATTCCGTAGCAAAACGAAAGATTTATTTTATTTCTACAAAGGCCAACCAAACCTTCAACTCAGAATCTCACATCTTCCTTCTGGTAAGATATTTGACATTCTAATGTACTATATGTTAAATGAATCAAATGGATTGTAATAAAACATCCATACGTGTCTTCAATCAGCATCCCGGGAGTAAAGTTTTCAAAAACTCGGTAAGATACGAGCCAAGTTCGACAAATAATCTAAGGTAAGGTAGGAAAAACTCCATGTATGCACGGACTTCCTACAGGAAAAAGCTGCATCAGCCAATAAAAAAAAAGAGTCGAGTGAGGCGGAGCACAACTCTAAATTACCGTCATCCGCCCATGCGGCGTCACTCCACGAGATGGAACCCAAAAGGCAGCCGCACAGCGCAGCCTGCACCACCCTCCCCTGACGCGCCACTGGCCTACATTCCCTCACCTGATCGACGTCGTCACATGTACCGCTTGCGGCGTTCAATAATTTTAAAACAGAAATGATGTTGACATTTTCACGAAGTCGATATTTGATTGATTGATTATAAATTAGTTTTATCCTCCCTTCACCACAACAAAGATGTTCAAAGAGAAGAAAGATGAAGGCACCATTTCGTACGGAGTTGAGGGAACGTGAATCTGTGTACAGAGTGTTTCTGCAAAGGATCCCGTGCGCATAGAAACAGTAAAATAAGAAAGAAGGTTATGAAACACAAAAGTTGAAGAAGAAAGTCAGATGTGCTGAAAAATAGGACAACAGTGAACCGAAAAAAAGATCGTCCTTAACAAAACAAAATAAACATTTTTCAACAAAAAGAAGGCCTACCTAACTCTCAAATCAGGACCTCACATTTCCCTGTGAGATGTTGACATTTTCACGCTCGTAAGTTGTCCAAAAGAAAACATGGTTCACTTTTAAAATATATTTGACAGTACGAAAAATGATCAAAAGAACTCCCTCCGGTGTCGTACGTTTATGAATTGTGGCCTATTTAGAAATTTGACTGCTCAGCAACGCATGGAAATCTAAATTTCCTGGAATGTACACAAATTGATTGAGTCTTAAGACTCAAAGGTCGCAGTACGAACGCTTCTGCACGGGAAAGACAATTGAAATAGCAAAATATCAACTCAGAAGTTTCATATTATTGCAGGGATCTACCATTTTAGCTACAACGTTACTGTGCAGCCACACAATGCGCATCACTATAAGCGTATAAATATGAATCGCCATAAAAATACTTTCCTCTAAGGGTACTTCAGAGTTCAGAACCAATGAAAAAAGAATTTTAACGAAGATATAGACTAACGTAATATTTTCATCCATTACAAGCACACTGGACGTAGTGAAATAGAGTGTTCTCATTCTTTGCGTCAGTACAGGAAGAAGGAAGGGGATTGTTACAGCAGAGAACCGCTGCTTAGATGATCGGTTCTCGAGCCCTGATCTCGAATTACCTCGCAGAGCTGCATCATGGTGCTAAATGTTATTCGAAAAAAATTTTCCAATGAGAATTTTAGCTACAAATAAAACATGCATGCAGGCGGTGAAAAAGTTAGACTGGGATGTAGAGAAGCCAAGTTAATAGAAGAGCCTACGCTGCCGGCTGTACCGCTACGATGATGTAAACGTCTTTGCTATCTGGCCCCAGTTCTCTCGGCTCCGAAGTAGAGACCCGCATGCCAACACACGTGACGCTTACAAAAGAATCGTGACGCCTTCAGAAGGCGCTATGGAGTCGCGATGCTAATTGCGCTGATAGAATGACACCGGCGGGGCTTATAATTACTAATGTGAGTAGTGCAATAATTTAACTATTATAGCAGTTACGAATCGTTTAAAACAGCAGTTTTGGTACTATTACCATTTAAAATTCTTCAATACTGCGTGGGTACGCAAAAATGAGTCAACCGTGAACGATCAGATGCTCTCTGACTTGAGAAAATCTTACGCAAAAAACTGAAAGCAGTGAATAGAAGCGGATACCATGGTGTATTTCAACAGGAGTTCACCTAAATAAGATATGTTACCCTATCGAAAAGGAAAATAGAAAAAGATAAATACTTAACATCGATTCAGTGTAAGTTTTTCACCGTATCATCTATGATTGAAGCCACTCAATGCACAGGTAATGCATAAGCGGCTAATATTGTAGATGTCGCAGCGAAGAAATTAGACTGGGTAAGCACACGTATTTATACTGCAAGTGATATCAAATCAGAGCACCTCAAATCCGTTAAATATCATGGTTATCCCAAAAAAAATTTTCTAGCATTTAGCAAGAAAATGACAACTTCAAACTAATTCTTGAACAGTATAAAATCCTCAAATTCCAGCTCAGAAGTGTCAAGAAATGGAGGATGATGAGACGACGCTATCACTGTAATTTGCCCGAGTAATTAACGTAGTACCTTGGTGTAGAGCGTAACAATGAGGCGTGACGGTGCAAACGTCAAATAGTCAAGGTGACACGAGCTGTGCAGCGTGACAGGACAAGCGAGTGTGCATGATGCAGCGGCCTTCGTAAGTGTAAATGAGACGAGAGAACAGCATTCTCACAGTGTATGGTTTCAATACTGTGAAAGAGTTCCTCGCTTTCGTGCGCTCGCAAGGTAAGCTAGACAATCGAGCAAGTTCAGAGCCGTTGATCTCTAGCAATGAAGTGAGGTCACAGGCGAGGCAAAGGTTAGCAGCTGAGTGCATCCCTCGCGCAAATCGATCTTGGTTCATCATATTTGCTGTTGATATGTGAATCTCAAACGGTACGCAAAACTATATGCTTCCGAATGTGCAAAAACTGAACCACGTACGCATAACAGGATTACTAAAAGCCTTTATGGACTTGTCAAAAACGTATTACACCAGAACATTTGAATTATTCATTGGAAAAAATGGATTTGAAAGCAAAAGAAACATGTTCCCACCATGAAATTCCATCCGAGCTCATTTCAACCGCAATTAACAGACAGACGACCAATAGAAGAGAATATGACAGTAATTACGCGATGGCAGGGCAGGCCTAACCTTCACATGCGGTGGGAAAGGAGGCAGTTACAAGAGCGGCGGCGTGCGGGAAGGGGACCCCTCAAGGTATCATATTTGGCGCTGAGGTAAACGGTGCCGTGATGCAACATCAGCGAGTCTCTACACGCACACAGCTACTCCAAAACCCGCAGTGATGCAACGTCAATGGGTCTCACCTCAAAAACACATTCACACTAACCTCAAAGGCACATTCACGCGAAAACATTGCGTCGATTACGAGAAACCACGTCACAATACAAGCATGAGCACGAGCAAAAGGAAAGTTTGAGAGAGTCTTTATTTTCAAAAATGGAGCACACTTGCCAGAGCCTGCTCACAATTAGAGAAGAAAAGCACATTAAAGCACGAACAAAATAGCACAGAGCATAATGAGCTCGGAAATCAAAGTAATATGAATACATTCACAGGAACTATGAGTCCAGAAGGCGAACTGCAAACCCTTATCGTAAAGATTAGCTTATAAGTTAGTTTAAGCTTCCCTAACCGCCACAAAAAAAAAATTACCGAAGAGAGGAAGGAGGAAGGCACCATTTAGTATGGAGATAAGAGAATGAGGAATCTATGCAGAAGGGGCATAGAAACAGTAAGTTGAGAAAGAAGTTCATGAAATAAGAAAAAAGTTGAAGAAGAAAGTCAGAGGTGCTGAAAAACAGGACAGTAGTGAACTGAAAAAAGGTGGTCCTTAACATAACAAAAAAAAAACATTTTATTTCAACAAAAAGAAGGCCTACTTAACTCTCAGCGCGGGCCCTCACACTCCCCCTAGGAGTGGGAGCGCTAATTCCCATAGATACAATAGTTGTATCCCCCTGAGAGGGCCCTAATCACAAAATGGACTTGAATTCTAAGCACATAGTTTTGGACAACTATAAAATATAGCAAATAAGATGCATCAACATAAAATGGGACAGCCAACTCATCCACGTTGTGGTGGGTCACAACTGTTTTCTAAAAACAAGCCTCGTGCTAAAATTAGGCTCGACTACTCGTAAAATTTAATAACCGTAAACTAAAATGAGCTCACATCCTTCATTGTGGAGTTAAACGACCGTGTGTCAGAGAATAAAAACACTGTAAAGTGAAAAGCGTGTGAACCACAAAGCTAAGACCATGGAGCCACAAGTCAACGATAGAATAAAAAGTGCTGAGCTCAGCTGTTTGCGAGTCAAACGACTAAGAAGCGAAGATAAACCCCAGCAAATTTAAAACAATGCGAACCAAAAGGGCGTTCATGGTTCGCTTGTCGTGACCCCGCCTCATGAACACCTCCCGAAGGCCATGCTGCGCTCGGACGAGTGGAGGTCGAGCTCAGCACGTCAAGCCTCGCCGCACCCCAATTGAGATCTGGCAGATTCTCAACAACGGTACAACAAGTCAAATCGTCGATTTGGGCAAGATAACAGGTTAGTCGTCATCACTCGGCAGGCAGAACCAGCTATTCTCACCAGTCGAAAGTAAGCACATGCGTGGCTGGTGGTAACTCGAGCAGGTCTCAGGAGAGCTTCGTGTCCCTGAACACGGCGAGTGAGACAATGACTATGGAGCGCGCTCCAATGAGAGTGAAAAAAACGCGAGCATGGCGAAGTTTTTTCTTGAAAGCGTAGATATAAATAACGACGTTGTGATGTTTACCTTCATATCACCAAATAGCGACATGCTCCGCCCAAAACAGCTTGAGTCTGCTTACTTGCATACCCAGTCGCCTTAACAATACCCTATCCTTTAACATGTAAAGAAGAACCAACGTGAAAGGGAACATCCTTTCAATTGCAAGCGTTTCGGAATCTCCGATTCCATCCTCAGTGCTGTTTAACAAAGAAACAAAGCGATAATCAACATATTGCATAAGCTATGAGAAACTAATGACAATATACATACATCGAAAAATAGCTATACCTAACTATTTAAAAACTGAATTTTTGAACATTCGTTTATAATTAAAAGGATGTCCCCTTTTACATTGGTTCTCATTTTCATATAACGTATCAGATTTCCAAAAAATCGCCCTATTAATTCTATTACACCCTTCGGGCGAATTGTCCTTTGAAATCATTTTCACTATCGAGCGAATTGTCATTCGAAAACTACGATAAACTTCAAATGTACGCATCAATTTCACCAGACAAAAATGGCAAGATCACAGTGAACACATAAAGAGAATAAATATGGGATCGCACATCAGTGAAAAACCTAAAACTAACAGGTTAGGAAGACTCCATAATGACAAGTTAAGGTTGACTTGTCAGTACTATCTAACATCAACTTTAATACATCATACTAAGCAATACACGAACGAGTGAAGTTCATATCCGTCAAATATTGTCCCGTCTTAATATTTCTGAACTCGTTCTTTCGTTCTTAATTTTTCACATATTCTTATATTATAATTGTCTCGCCACTATTAACGTTAATGCTGAATAATCTGCTCCAGACATATGTTTTGGGAGTCGAAATGTGCTCGTAATTTCCGAAACTCCCCTCTTCAATACAATGACCTTTTGCTCGTTCATTCTTGCCTTTTAACATGTTTAAAAACTACGGAGGATTTCCCCCAATTTAAGAAAGGATTTGGACATGATTTGTTCCAGAAAAGTTAACTCTCATTCTCTACACGAAATGCTAGAATTACTTATTCAATAATCACTTCTTTAACCTGCTAAATTTACGCCAGTGTGGAGAGTTTAACTCACAGTACATAACATAATTTGAAAAACAATCAAAATGTAAAACAGTGAACTTTGGATGAACGTGAATGAAATTTTAATAAGATGTATTAACGTATATCAGTACCACTGACGCTCCGTCCCATAACTGGGATCGCCAGTTTTTTTTGACAAATGCGTCAATTACCACACGTAAAAAATTAAAAAAAACACGGATTTCTTTTAAAAAATAGAGTACCATCAAGTGGGACATGGAATTCAAGACAAGCGATAAATTTTCTTTTCTGAACTCATTTCTCACACGCGGGAAGGAGATGAGCTGCGAGCACGTGTTTTTCTCGATCCCTCACTTCTCTGGTTTGCGCTCACCCACTCGTTCATCATTAATAAGGCAATACAGCCGTCAAACTTCTTATTCCGGACGTTGACCTACATACCTAAGCAATGGAAAAAACAGGCTTTGGGCGTGAAATTTAACTGATTTGAAAAAGAGCTTGCATGTACAGAATTTACTATTTCTAGAGACAAACGTGCTAGTACGCCCTTCAACTATTTCCTCGAGAAGGCGAGCTTGCTAGTACACAAGTCAACCACGTTCTGGAGTTGGCAAAATGGCTACATTATGATTCAAATACTTCAATAAAAAGTCGAGATGGTCTGCGCACAATATTACAAGACGATTATTCACATACAATCCAGAGCAGCGCGCAGCGGAGAATACGTCAAGAAATGACGAGCAGCCAAAAAAATCGCCTCGGTGACAAAAGGGAGCAGCAGCAACTGTAGCGCCAGCCCCCAACATGCGGCAGCTGAGGCGGTCCCGTTGCTGCGACCAGGGCAGGCAGCACAGCCGGCTCAGCGTAACCAGACCGCGGCGGGTGCCACCTCACCGCACCCCGCACCACTAAACTGACGCTCGTAACAGCACGCGTCGTCTCATTTAGCCGAGGTGCGACCTCGACAAATGCTTCATTTTCTGGAGAACCCGTCCACGACGCAACTCTCTGGTTCTATGAGTTTAATTTGCTGACTCACTCGCACATGGGTAGAGTAATAACGTGTTAATGAAATAGCTCACGTGAGTTACAAACACTATTAACCTACGGAAGTCGAACGACTTAGTCATAATACGTGAAGTCGAATAGAGTACTTTTTTTACTAGGTGGATTTTATTCTCAACACTGAACCCTTCGAAATGATAACGTTTTTCTCGTTCTTGAATGCCATCAATTATGGCATGCTTCATTTTCTCACTAAAGCTGAGAAGTACGACTGATAGATCAACAATACCAATAGCATTCTACCTATGCACAACAGAGAAGACTGCGCGCGAGTTGCAAGAGCTTGAAGAGAATTTAGCTAAGGTTTATGATCAAAACTCTAAATCTTGGTAAGTTTTTACGTTAGCGGGTGAGCACATTTAGACCAAGACGAAAGAAGAAGAAGCGAGAGCATCACGTGTGCATCTGTGAACAAAATGAAAGATGATTATCGCAGCTGGAGCGAGATGGAGCAGCGATCCTAACGGAGCCGAGCACAGCCTCGCGTTACAATCCTACACGTCGGCTACGCTCAGCAATTAGGTACACGGAACGAATGCAGCATCAAATTTGAGACACCGTGTCAGTGTACTGTAAACTGAACTTTTCATTTTGCGCTACAGGATGTTGCAGACAAGATCCAGATTAACTTACATCGGAGCATACACACGAAAAATGAACTGCAGTCGTACAATTATGTAATCAAACGGATGTCACGACTCAAAAACTCTGAAGTTACGTTTCACTGTAAAAGTAGAAATATGAGTAGAAAAATTAAATTTCCTGGATACCAAATTAATCAATCGAAGATTAGATTAAAAGTTCGATAAAGGCTCCCTAACCACAAAAAACGTTCCAAGAGAGGAAAGAGGAAAGCGCCATCAAGTAAGGCATTAAAAGAACGAGGAATCTATGCACAAGATCCCTCACGCGTTGGGCATAGAAACAACAAAATTAAAAGAAATAAGAAACTAATCAAGTGCCGAAAACGCCAGCAGTAAATCGAAAAAAGAATTCCCGTATCAAAACGAAGAACGTTTTCTATTTCAACTAAAAGAAGGCCTACTTTTAAATTTCACCTTGGAACCTCTACTTTCATCATGGTAAATTATTAAAAATCTCACTAGTACAGTTTAACCTTCACAGACTCCATCCGTCAGTTAGTCCACTTCTGCCATTTAATGTAACTGCAAGTGCAAAAATGAAAAAAACACATTGGGTGGGAGTCGCCGCGACATGACCAAGAGAAGCATCTCCTATGCTAACTCGGAGCGTATTTACCACGGACTCTCAGCAGACGCGTTTTTGTGCACCAGGTACGTGAGAAACTCGCTAAGGAGGCGGCATAGACGAGATCCAGTTCAAAACTCTCTACTTCAACCTTGACTATCGTTAAGGCTAGAAAAAAAATGACCTGTTATGAAGAGTATCAAAAGTGAGCTGGGGAACATCAAGAACAAAAAGTGCAACTCATTAACCGCGCGCGAACTCCAAACGCTAAAAAAACTCTACATTCAGTACTGCAAAAAAATGCACGCTGAAGCAAAACGTATCAAAGATACATCGACATTTTCATCACTATAAGACTCTCGAGTGTAAAGTATCACAGACACAAGCTCACGATCCCATTCGCTATTTTGATGCAATTATAATTTCAAAAACTATTTGATATATTCCCAGTCCTGATAACTGCAACAGTTACTAGCATCTTTGAACTGAACAGCAGTGAATGCAGTTAGATAATTACACTAGCACCGTTGAAATCGCTTCCGATGTCTCGGTAAAGAAGGATAAACGATTTGATG
>JACJUY010001427.1:36103-49611 GCA_014220935.1 Platorchestia sp. MABIK | reverse complement strand
GAGTAAGTTGCACTTCTTAAGACAAAAACTGAAAAATGAAGCAGAGAGATGTGGACCTGTTGCACCAAATGCAGACTCCTACAATAAGCATCAACGATGCTATCCGTTCGGAATCTATGGACATTTCTGGGAGTAAGTGTAATCTCCATGGCATAAGGAAAATAAAATGGACATTACTTCAAGATTCTCACAAAATAAACTGGCGAAAGTTATCTGCACTAGAGTAAAAAGGTTAGATACGCCGAAGAGTAACATTTGCGAAGAGACGCCTAAGGGAGGCATAACAGCCTTTATCAACTTCATTATAGACGGAATCACAAAATTTGTACGTCAGATTCATTTTCTAATCGAGTACTACCAAACTAAGACAAAACTAAAAATTCTTTACGAGATGCTTTGTAGCCCTAAAAGTCCCATGAGCACGATATGCTTCAGAAGTTAAAAACGACTAATTTTGACCAGAAAATTTTTCATGGTAACGGATTTTGAAAATTTAACTCACCAGAGGAATAACATGAAATCAAACGACAAATTAACTATAGTTTCCAACATGAAAAAATACAGTAGAAACTGGTTCGCAATAATTTCCCGATAAAATAAATAGATGCTTCATGATCAATCCTCGAAAACTAAGCATGACCAATCGACAAAAACGTGGCCACGTTTTTTTTTTAACGCAGACAATATCAATTTAGTGTAAAGAATCAAAGAATAGCTCAAATGCTATGCCTTTAATGAAAATACCCGAACACAATCTGTGTGCACAGTCTGTGTTGAAGAATAATGAGCGAGTCCACTATAACAGACTACAGTTTCGATAAAGTATAGTGGCTAATTTAGCTGAAGAAAATCTATATTGAGCATCTGAAGCTTTCCAAGAATGAGGACACTGAGAAATAGCGTAAAATAAGAAATAGAGAGCACAAGAGACCGGAGAGAGCGATGGCTGAGGTGACCTGAGAACGGGTAGCGGCCTGTACTGTTAGAGAAGCGAGCGTCATCTGGTCTCAACTAAAGGTCGGACCGCGGCTCTAGACACCTGCTCTCGTTATCTCCGAACAAAAGTATAAAAAAATTTGATGGTTTTCTACATTGCAAAACACTGCTAATATCTGAAGGAACATACTATTTAAAAGATGAATACGTAAGTACCTAACGGACAGACTGTTATTATTAAACGAACTTGGAGTACATTGGATGTCTCCATCTCTCGGACTCGTTTAGCAGATTATAAAGTCCGACCACTCTATAAAAAATGACTTTCGATAAAAGCTGGGAAGAACGTAAAAACGAAAACATAACTTGAGGAGGAATCTATTTAAAAATAAAAAAATATTTGAGGAGAAAGCGTACAAACAGATGGCACAAAGCTCACGCGAGCAAGGAAGAAAACTATTGCTTCACGGTCGCTTTATAGTGTGAATAATTCACACTATAAAGAAAACATACGAAACGTATTCTATATTCGATGGGTATTGCTAAGAATGACAACATACTTTAGAAAGTGTCACATTGAGCAGGGTTATTTGACACCTAAAATAAGTAATTCACTACATTCAAAGAGCCTACACATGAAATAGCGCATTACAAACGAACGCAAACGCGCAACTCGGAAAACGTTATCATTTTAACCCGAGGTAGCAAGATTGATTGATTGTTTATAAGTTAGTTTTAGCCTCCCTTACCACAATAAAGATGTTCATAGAGAGGAAGGATGAAGGCACCATTTGTATAGAGTTAATTTAGGGAACGCAGAATCTATGTACAAAGGGTGTTTCCGCTGTGAGTCCCGTGTGCATAGACCGCAAGTTAAGAAGAAAGGGTATGGAACAAGAAAACAGTCGAAGAAGAAAGTCGAAGGTGCTGAAAACAGGACAGCAGTAAACCGAAAAAATTTATCTTTAACAAAACAAAATTCCCTTTACTTCAACAAAAAGAAGGCCAACTTTCAGCTCAGGACCCGAGGTAGCAAAATATTCGAGGGCTAATTAAGACTCACACCACGTTCAATGATAAAAAGAAACTAAGGCACATAAAGCCCTTGAAAATAAGAACTTTAACTTTTTTCACCGAACTTGAATTCTCAAGGCCTTCGAAAGTGAGAGCCCGTAAATTGAAAGAAAAAAGATTGACGAAGACTACCACATTAGCAGTGACCATGGAATTTCATTGCATCTCAAAAGCGGTAAATGATACGTTAATTAAATGTATTTCATTTTAGCACTAGCCTTTTTAACTAATTATAATCAATCACTCAAATTTGAGTAATCAGAGAATATTATCAGTTACATTCATGAATTGTGTACAGGTGCACATGTAAAAATCGATCACAAACATAATAAAAACCACCAAAAGAACGATATAACTTTTCGATGGTTGAACATTTAGCCAGTTACGATAGACCAAAACTTCAAAGTAACTGCACCTTTTGACTATAGAACCACTAGACCATTAGCTGCTCATGGAGTTAAGTCATTACATAATCTTCTACAGCTTTAACATTGAAACATTTTTTTTGAAAAATTGTACTATTATTGACTGATCAAAAAGTAACAAATAAGCCCCCCATGAATTGTTGCGGAATTTACACTCAAGATTTTTGAAACTTCTAAAAACTAGAGCGTTCGAAAGGGAAAACTCAACTCCGTTCCCAATAATTATTAACAATGGTCATCAAAGTATTTCTCACAACTTTCTGTCGCTTGGATAGTTGAGGAAAAAGGTTGTTTTAATGTTAACCCGTTTCTCATGTTGCGGTCTGATTGATGAGCGTCTAATTCTCGTGTTTGCATTCGACGTTTATGGAACGTCTCGTCACAGATCGCAAGGGGGACCGGACCAAACAAGAGCATGGTCCCTGTCAGTACGACTCAGAATTCCACACAATAGAACCAAAAAACAGATGTGCTATAAGACTAGCACAACTACAGTACAATCTAAGTATTACAATTTCGCTGAGATTTCATGTAAAACTTTGAAATCCCTTCAAAGCACAGGATAAATGTGTCGCATTAAAAAGATTTTCACTCATAATAAAGGGATGTATTGCGACTGCAGCGTAATGTGCAAGACCTGTCGGAACCACGCAATGCAGGAGCGGTATACAGTGCAGTACTGCTCAACGAATAATTCGAGGAAAATCAGAAACAGTTGACGTGATAAAAATACGCTTCCTGGCTTCATTGTACGAGGATGACAATGCAGCACTCTCTCACCTGCTGCATGCAGGCTCTCTGGCAGCTGAGTTTTCAGATTGGCCTTTTACCCTGGACAAAATTCTTATATTTGGCTCTTTTAAGTAGAATTCAGTCTTAAATAAAACTCCGCAACATGTTGAATAGTAGTCAGCGTATGGGGTTCCTAAATGAAATTCATAGAAAATTCGACTTAAACGCCAAGTATGATCACTTTGGCCAGAAAAAGCCTACCTGGCAACTTAGCTCTGGCTCCTTTGCGGCTCACAAGTCACGAACTTGAGCGGCAGGTGAAAGGCGTCCCAACTGCCGGATCGCCAGTAGCGTCATGCAATTCGACCTACCGCAGTCAGGGAGATTTATGTCATTCTAATAAATTTCTTAGCTCTGACCTGTGAGTTCTTCTAGCGAAGTGGCAATCTATGTATAGCTTTACCAGCCTATTTACAGCGAGTGAACTTTCTTCATGTCAAACAACAGTAATTGCCTCGCGTAACTCCATCCATGATGATTATGAAACTCAGATGAAATGATAGGAAAATGACAATTTAAAACAGGTCACAAGCATATCAAACTATAATTTGTTTTCATCGTGTACTTACACATAAGCTCATAAATTCGTACGTAAGGCAAGCACTGGTACTGTTCATATTTTTCAACGTAAACATATACCACCTTTAGAAAACACGTAAATAACAATGTTAAATAAAATTATTTATGCACCGCAAATAAGGAACAGCAAGCCTTCAAAAACATATTCTATATCCGCAATTACTGTCGCGATCATACTTGAAAATTAATCTAAACGACATAGGAAATGAAATTTCTCCGATATAACCGAGGAAAAAATCAACTCGGACAGAAGATTTCACGATAACTTTATTTCCAGCCGCACGCTAATAGGATTTTGCGAAGGTGTGTCCCACTGACCCACAGCCCAGAGCGTCGAAGTACATAAGTCAATGTAAAAGTGCTTGTTGGTCATCCTTCTTCTGGATCCCCAGGGGAGAAAGCGCGTGTGCCCAGCAACGACCCGTACTCGTCAATCATAGATGCAACCAACCGGACGACGAAAGACTTATGGATGGTACATCAGCTGCATATGCTGAGTTTATTACTACGCTGCTCGTTAGCTTTTATTTTTTCGACTATAGAGTTGTAATTATACGCAGCGACAGCACATACTTCCTTCAAAAATGGAAAGAACAGTTTCGTGAACTTGACAAGCGAAGAGAGGAAAGCCTTACTGAGCCATGTGAATTAGTTAAGACATTTTGTTTCTGCAGAGGTTGTTAGAAATTAATCTTGACTACATTTCACGAACTAACACAGATATAAATTGTTAAATGTATTCTGCAAACTTCTGAAACTAAAATTTAATCAAAATTGCATATCTACATTAACAGGAGCGAGTATGGAGAAACACAAGGTCAGTTACAGCTGACTGTAACTATCGCAATTCACATAAACTACATCTGTGAAGCCACTGATACTGGACCAAAATCTCAGCTTCTCAAAAGTGTGCGAAACAGAACCAAGATAATAGATGAGCACCTGTACGCGACGCGCGTTGCACCGTAGGGAAGCAATACCACGGTAGAGGAAACAGGGTAGGGTCATTTCTATGGGGAAAATACACCTCCTCTAGTTCGGCTAGCCAATAGCACGGCTTTCTTTCCAACAAACTTTGTGATGTCGCCATTGCGACATGTCATTAGGCCAACAGTGAGGCTAGCAGTGTTGTCAGATGCAATATGAGCGCTGCCATTGGTTCGTTGCCATGACATCAGCATTGCAACACGGTCGACGAAAAAAGACTGGTTTGATGATACCTTGTTTCTTCCACCGTGAGCAATACACCTAACCTACACCTAAGACTTCTTCTTGCTCAGTAAAACTACTTCAGTATTATTTTCTTAAAAATTAAATAATACTTTACGTAAATCGTATTCATAAATAAATCAGAGAATCAAATTCAGGACACTAGTGCAGTACGAAAGTTTTATTATTATTATTATATAAGAGAGTTTTAGCCTTCCTTAACCACGACAAAGATGTTCTAAGAGAGGAAGGAGGAAGGCACCATTTAGTATGGAGTTGAGGGAGCGTGGAATCTATGCACAAGGTGCACAGAAACAGTAAGCAAAGAAAGAAGTTCATGAAACAAGAAAAAGTTGAAGAAGAAAGTAGTAGGAGCTGAAAAACAGGACAGCAGTGAACCGAAAAAAGATGGTCCGTAACAGAACAAAAACCTATTTTATTTCAACAAAAAGTGAGCCTACCTAACCCTTCGCTCGGGCTCTCGCATTGTCTCCCTGGGAGCGCTAATTCCCATAGATACAAGAGTTGTATCCCCTTGAGGGGGCAGCACGAAAGTACGGTACACCAGAAGCACGGTCATGTTGGAATAGAGCGAAGGTAGGTAGTACTACGTTTGTGTGATTGGCCACACATAAGAACAGCAGGAAAGATTTGCAAAATGTTTTCAAAAGCCAATGTGAATCAAGCAAAAAACCAAACGTAAACTGAGATATAAGAAATACTTTGAAGAAAACATCTAAAAAGCAGTCAATTCAACCTATTTTCACTTCGTTGCAATTACAATTCAAACGCAATATTTCAGGTACGGGAATTTGCAGCTGCTTACAAGAATTCAGCGTGGAAATTAATACGGGATTACCACCCACCCCTTCGTCCCTTCACTAATCTGGGGCTACAAATTTCCTGCTTCATTTCCATCGCGACACACGTGTCTCATATTTTGAACGGATTTTGGATGATCATTACTACCATAAAATATTCACACATGCAAGACTAATTCAATTCTGCAAATATCTCATACACAACTTTTGTGACAAAATTTGTCAAAAATATAAAACTTCGCTATCATAGTGTGCGCACGTTTTTTTTAGTTCTACAGCAAATTTAAATATGAGTCACCGTGTTTAACGACACAGAAGTTGTCTCAACAACTTTATACACAAAGGATAGTGAGTCACATTTTGTTCCAAAAACTGTCGATGATGGCAAAAAAAAATGACAAAATAATTCATCACAAGCACCAAACTGGTCTTACAGCCAAAAATGTCGTACGAACGGAGGACCGTGCGCACAGGAGCGAGTAGGCTGTGCGCACAGGAGGCCACCTAGTTTTAGTATGTGGAGCAGACAACAAAAAAGCGTTGTCAAGCTAACTGCGCGCTCTAACACATGACGCAAGATATCCTAGAATCACGAGGGCTGCTGAGCAAGAATCTGTTGTGAGAACCACGACGCGCATCTGGGTGCTAACTGTCCAGCGTCGCTACAAACAGGTGACATTCCAGGTTACATTGATATTCCCACGTGTGTCCTTTGAACACAGTCATGCTGGTTATTTGCAAGATTAAACAAGTTGAAAATGGAACTAAGCGGGAGAGTCAAATGACGAATTATTAAAAAATCATAGAAACTGAGAGAAACTATTACATACAAATGGGATCTAATCACCTAATTACCTCAATGCAAGAGAAGTTCATGATAGCGAACTCTCAACTCGGGAATTTATGCAACACATGAAGGTGCGAAGGTATGTCTCTTCTGTTCAAACAACCCGCAACAGCTGAACACATTACTAAAGATAGAGTGAAGTAAAAAAATTTTAATCATGTTGCTTGAAGTGTTTCAACGGAGGCCAAAAGCCCCTGATCAAGAAAAAAAATTGAAAGAATCAAATAAACAGGTCGAATACGCAAGTGCTGGCGATTAGTCGCACGAATCGCAAGCCTCCTGAAGTCCTCTCACAAACTACACATAGAAACAGTAAAATTGAATAAACTTTAGGAAACGAGATAAAAATTGAAAGAAGTTATAGGCGCTGAAAGAAAGGGATGCAGTCAACAGAAAAAGATATTCCGAAGCAATACTATTTTATGTCAACAAAGGGAAGGCCTATACCAAACCTTCAACCTAAGTCCTTATTTCTTAGTCTTGAGAACGCTAATTCCCACAGCTACAGTAGTTGTACCCCTATGGGTCCGAAGAGCTAAGTCCCCAAGACACGGAGCTGAGGTAAAATGCCCTTCCTCTCCATGGAACTGGAGGAGTGTGAGCTGATCCTCGCACAACTAAGATGAAAATAAGAACTGAACTCACACACGCACTTAACTACTGAGATCAAACAGCATAACAGGATAATCTTAGCCAAGCGAAATGAAATGAAACCATGGAATTCTGCCATCAATGGTAAACAAAACTCACGCTAAGTTGCGACAGAAATAAGAGCACACCCTACGATTGAGACACGTCCAATACCCATCTATTCAAAATTAGTTGGCCAGTTTCGTCCGTACTGGACCTGCAGCAAGTGGCCATGCCCTATGTCGACACACAAACATTAGAGCAAAAGCGCAGTCACGTTGTAACAAATGTCAATGAGACGCGAGTCCACAGTTAAAGTTCAATGATCTGTAATCGGTATCTGGATGCTCTGTTTCCCATTGATAGCGATGAGTTAGGAAGATTAGATTAGATTATTAGTTAGTTTAAGCCTTCCTATCCGCTACAAAGGCGATCCAAAGAGAGGAAGGAGGAAGGCACCATTTAGTATGAAGTTTAGGGAACGTAGAATCTATGCAGAAAGGGCATAGACACAGTAAGATGAGAAAGAAGTTTATGAAACAAGATCAAAGTTAAAGGAGAAAGTAATAGGTGTTGAAAAAACAGGACAGCAGTGAACCGAAAAAAGATGGTCCGTAACAGAATAAAAACCTATTTTATTTCAACAAAAAGGAAGCCTACTTAACCTTTAGCTCGGGCCCTCACATAGTCCCCCTGGGAGCTCTAATTCCCATAGATACAACAGTTGTATCCCCCTGAGGGGTGATGAGTTAGGAATATGAGCAACTTACAATGGACATCTCACAAAGAAATGATTTGAATTGTTATTTCAGGAGAGAGAAAGAACGAACAAGACTCATTTTAACAACCCAATCAACAACCTACATTGAATTTGCGCAACAGACATTAGTGGTTTTACTACCAGTACCTATCCAGAGTAGCACTGAAGAATGCCAATTTCCCAAAGCATGCTGTTGACGATACTCTTAGCATTTTTCCTCACATAGAATATTGAAGACAGTGTGACTTATTTCTCGAGTGGCTCCTGTGCGTCACTGTAGTCTGATGGTATTGGAGTCGGGTGGGAGCTCGAGAAAAGGCTGCTCGTATAGTTCCTCTCACTACGTTTTATTCTATTTTGGAGTTGAGAAATTCTGCTACGCTATACGCTGAAAATAAAATAAAATCCAAGCCACGCTAGTCCTATTTCTAGTGGACGCCTTTTAAAAATTAGTGTTTTTTGACATTTTTAGGAAATAAATCATTCTCATTTTTCACTATTATCAAGAATCTTATTACTTATGCAAATTGGTAAACACTTTTTTAAATTTCCACAGTAAAATAAAAAATAGCATAGGAAGTAAGACAGCCAGATAATGTAAAACTGCATACTGAGGAGATTTCTATATTTCTGATCATAAAAGACGAGTTTACGCCATTATAAAAGTTCAAAGTCATTTACACGCGAGACTTGCTCCGAATGCAAAAAATGACATCGAACAAACTTCCCGAACACGTGCTAAACAATTGTCGAGTGATGCACGAGTTCACCGCACACTGCACCACAGGTCAATGGAGAAGACATCTCGTGTGTACACAACTGTTGAGGTTGGCAAGATCCCTGAAATGTTCGATTTCTGAATGTCAGAATTGATGGTTAACGTCACAAGTCGCACCTCATCCAGGTCGGCCAGCACATAAAAACTGGACATATTGTAGTTTGAAGCTGCCACCTTTGTGTACATGCATACTACGCCTGCACGTACGCTTTTGACCAAATGGTGAAAAATGATTATGCTGACAATATATGCTGAATAATTACCTCACGAGTTTAAACCTTATACTGTCACGCGAAATGTTATACTGAAAATGTCATCCGCACCTCAGAATATGCAGTTATGATCATTGAGCCCATTGTGGTTAAAAGGAGTATAATTAGATAATGTCATGTTCTATAGGTCATTATTTCGACAATAAATTTGACAAGGCAAAGACCCCAGAAAAAATGTTCGGTCAGGTGAGTAAATTTCCGTTTTGAAATTAGCAAAAAAGATAACGGTGGAAGTAAAAAGTGCTTATTGAAAACTGAACACAATAGGTAAATAAAAGGAAAGAACAAATTAAAACTTAAAACCAACATCAGTACATCATTCTCGTATTTAACCAATAACAAATGAAAACAGATGATTTCAATTCCATGTTAGTTTAGTACAAACATTTGTTTAAATGCAGTACATTTACGATATATTTTTCGACCATGAGAATTTACGAAACAGCTTATTTGGAAAACAGAAATCAAAATAGAATATTATTTCCGACAAAGAAAATGAATGAAGGGTTAGATCACGCGTTAAAAATTAAAACATATTTAACCATAAAAGAAAAATATTGAGGAGCATGTTGAACTTCTTGCTCCCAATACTGGTACATGAATCCACGAAAAAATGTTTGCATGCTCAGGAGTAAATTGGACTGAGCAGAGACCCCAACTGATAGGTAAGTCAACTGGAATGAAATTTGGACATTGTATCTTTCTTTCATGGAAATGGCGTATCAAACAATCGTTCCAATAGTGGCAAACGAAAAACTAATCAGTTCGCTACAAAAAATAAATAAATCACAAATGGCAGTTTGCATGGTTTCATGCAACACAAAATATCGACGATTCCGAGATGGTATCTGGCAAGCAGCGCACGCAAACTCCGCTCCATAACCACACCAGACAAAGGCCAGCAGCAAACTGGGGGGTGCACTGCCGCTGACTGACTCCCCTCCAGTGCCTCCAGCAGCTGCTTCCAGGCGCAACTGTACATCTCGCTGCAGCTGAATTTCCAGGTGCAGCTGTACTTCAAACAGGGCAAGATCGAGCTTTGGTGTTAAAATGCGTACTTCAACACCCACCCCATGTATTTATTCACCACTGACGCTGACATGGCAAACGTAAAGATCTATCCTGAGTCACACCCTTAAGAGGTTTGAAAGAAAAAAGCCAAGATCAACAATTCATTTCAGCTTGTTTTCGTTCTGTGTTTTTGAAAGCCTGTACCATTCCAGGCGTTCTGTACAGCCTGCGAAATCTTCGGCGAGGAATTTCTGCCAAGTTGACGAACGGAGTTGGGATATCTCCTCGTAAGACGCTGGTGTGTTACCCGAGCCCAAGATACGTTGAACATCCTCTATACGCTTATACTAAATTGAATTTATACTCGATGACTCAGAACTTCCAGCGGCACTTTTATATTAAGACTAAATGACTAAATATTTCCAGTGGCACCCTCGTGCTCACTTTAAAAAAGTGATAACCAATAGTGCCACCATGCAAAAACGTAAATATTAACTTTTTCCCTGTGCGAGTTATTTTAACGGGTTCATTTAGAGATTAAATTAGTCGTTAGTTTTAGCCTCCCTACCCGCAGCAACAAATGCGATCCAAAGAGAGGAAGGAGGAAGGCACCATTTAGTATGGAGTTAAGGAAACGCGGAATCTACGCAGAAAGGGCATAGAAACAGTAAGTTGTGAAAGAAGATTATGAAACAAGACCAAAGTTGAGGAAGAAAGTAGTAGGAGCTGAAAAACAGGACAGCAGTGAACCGAAAAAAGGTGGTCCTTAACATAATAAAAACATTTTATTTCAACAAAAAAGAAAGCCTACCTAACTCTCAGCTCGGGCCCTCACATTGTCCCCCTGGGAGCGCTAATTCCCATAGATACAATAGTTGTATCCCCCTGAGGGGGGGGGGGGGGGGGTTCATTTAAATAAACATGTTAAAAACGTGAATATTTTACGCTGTTGTAACTATCTTCCATCCAATCCCATTAGCGAGGACAACATACGTTTCCAAATACGCCTCAACACGACAAAAATTGTTATCTATCAGGAGATTAAAATCATAAGTAAAGGAGCTGTCTCCATAGCCAATCAATGACGGTACTACATCAGCCTGAAATGTAGATGCGTTAAACAGAGCGAAGTGTGGGAGCGAGAGCGCGTAGATAAAGCAGGTGGTGTCGGCACGCCGTACCAACTCAAGGGAGCAGTTGCAAGTTGTACTGTCATTCCGGCGACGCAACACGAAACGATCGAGTGGAAAAGTAAGGAGTCGCTCACGGCGGCGGACCGCGTGTGTGCGGGACTGCCAGCACCAAGAGAGAGGCGTCAGAGCAACGAAAGCAACACCAGCACTTGTCATTGGCTCCCTTGTTAAAGAAAGGCATGCAAATAATAGTAAAAAAAAGGTGAATAAATTTTAATATATTATACTAGTGGACAAGGTTAGAAGGAGAAGTCTTGTCACATTTTTTATTTTCGTGACCATCGTTCACTTAAGTGTGCATTGCTCCCAAAGGGTAAACGTAAAAGTGCTCTAGAATCGAGACATAGGATTTAGTTACTATGAATATCCCAAACGACATAAGAATGGGTTGCTATGAATATCCCAAACGACATCAGCATTGGTTGCCATGAATATCCCAAACTAATGTTGCTCGATTTGAAGAAATAATTTAACAGACGATACAATTTCATTTCACAGCCAACTATGAGCGAGAAAAGATTAATCATTCCATCGGTCGTCACTGCACAAACACAAAAAAAAGAGAACGCGAGGGAAAAGTCAGTCAGCATCCGCCGCAAGCAACAAGTAAATGAATTCCATCAGATATAATAAATGAGATCGCTACGTCTCAAGTTTAGAAAGAGGCCGATCACTACTGATGCTCACGCCAAGTTCTCAGAAGAGAAAACGCCAAGATGTGCGAGAGTCGTGCTCCATGACGCGTCAGATCCTGCATATCCTGAGAGAAGTAATAGCCACGGCAGTTTCTACAGGACAAAGGGAATACCAAGAAGCTGGCGACAGTAAAGTCACCGTGAGCTTCTCAAACAAATTAAGAAAAGCGTCCGAAGAAAGTCGTCGAGACTGGATCGACGGATGAAGTTCCGTGCGGTAAAATGAGCTGGGAGTTCTGAGTGGATCGTTTCACGATGCTTTTAACACTATATAATACAACACGAGAGTGATGATTGACTCACGAATCGGGCTGTAAAGTTGAAAACGATGAAGTAACTTTTACTTTTGAACGCGTAATTCACATAATAACGACGGATTAAGTAAAAATATGATCCCATTGAACTAAAATTTCAAACTGAAAAAGAAACGACCACAGGGAAATAAATGACAACCTCTGCTGGCCTGCCACAAGTTTGAATGCTCAGTGATATATTCCTCACGTCACCGACAAGCTCAACAAGCTCTACTGCACATGTCGGCAAAAAGTTGAAAGCGCCGCACCAAATTGGCATTTGGGATGCAGAGTGCTAAAGCATTATCAAGCCTACTGTAAGTGGCACCAAGTGAATATTGCAGCAAATCTCGCCTTGGCCGCTCATTATAGGGAACAATATTTCATCTGTTCTGGGTCTATGATGAACAGTTCCCAACCCTTGATTTACTCTCCCCTCACACATACACACACATGTCACATTCAAACTACAGGGTTGCCACAGAGTTTGAAAAATTTTATACAAGGACAATTCAAGGATAGTTCAAGGACAAATACTTGATATTCAAGGACATTTTTTAGGGGGTTTTAATCTAAATTCTGGATTTTTTATAAATGATAACCCCTACCATATTGCCGGATGAACAAAGATCTTAACTATTTACTTTGCTGTTCAGAATTAAAATTTCATAAAAATTTTTAAATAAAAATTTTTGTAGGGTAAATAAAAATATAACTATTCATGAATATTATATATGTGAAAATAACCATAGTAAGATCTTTGTTCGGATGGGGAACGGCACATATTTTTTCCATTGCATCTTCATGAAGCTGAACAGCATGACATAATGATATGGAGAACAATGTTGAGTCAAATGTGAAAAACGTAAATAATCATTACTAAAATATAAAATATTAGCTACATAGATCCTTCAAAAAATAAAATGGAAATAAATTCTTCTTCAGAGAGAAATAGGAATTCTACACTCTGCATGTCTATTAGACTACCTAGTGCAATGTTATTTTACTTAATCCGACCTTCCACAGTTCTAAGCTTTTCTTTAAGTCCTTTGACATTGCTATCTTCTGTATCAATTTCTTCCGCAGTCTTCTTAGCTTTGGCTCGGGAAGAATTTGAAGAAGCAAGGAGTGACAGATCTCCTTCTACTTGAGCTTTCACTGCCCCATCATCGGCCTCCTGAATGAGTCGTTTA
>JACJUY010001427.1:0-34693 GCA_014220935.1 Platorchestia sp. MABIK | reverse complement strand
CCCCCCTCCTCTTGATGTACATTTGGAGGCAGGTGCACCATCCTTCTATATCATAATGAAAATTTCGTTAATTGATTACAGGGTTTGCTATGTCCGCCTACACTCCCCTCCTGTTGTCTGGATGCCTGAACACAACGTTTTGGCTGCCAATGTCTTTTGCATAATTGAAATTCATTTTCATTTAATGAAATGTCATCTTATGTCATCCTAACGCAAAATAACGAAATTGAAAGGAGAAAGACCAAGCATTTAACCGAACCATTTAAAAGTATTCACCAATGAATTATAACTCTAACTTAAAAAAACTCATTTTTGTCGGAAGAGGTGCACTGGTAAATAAATTTCAAATTGATGGTGCCAGCGATTATAGAAAAATAACTTGATTTTAGCTATAGGCTTGCCAGATCAGCCTTTTATCTGGCCAAAAGTCTCGATCCCACTTGATTTTTGAAATCGAAATTCATGTAAAAACGACAAACTGAAAAATACTGATGCGTAATCAAGAGACCAATCTGACAACCCTGACGCACTATAGACGCGTGTGCGGACGAGCGCGAGATCAACGAGAAGACGAGTTCTGACAAGGGTGCACATTAGCCTGAAGGTCGAGGCCGTTCACGGCAGCTGCACAGTGAAATGAAGACATGATTGAGGGCTACCGCTCTTCTTGCTGCCTTGACATGCTTCACTACCCTCAGTTACTTGGCCCAGCGACCTAGCGCGAGATGTACAGCTTGTAATGCATGTGCTTTTTATTTTGTCTCAGAATATTCAGTGAAGATATATATACACTACGACCAGCGTTCTATACATTCAACCAACGAGCGTTCCTGGTTTTGCTTCATAATTTGTTCGACTAGATAGATAGGTTAGTTTTAAGCCTCTTTACCAATCGATAAGATTAATTAAGTTATTTTAAGCCTTCCTAACTGCAACAAAGGCATTCCAAAGAGAGAAAGGACGAAGGCGCCACTCAATATGAAGTTAAGGGAATGCAGAATTTATGCACAAGGTGTGTTTCCACAAAGGTCTCCTGGGCATTAAAACAATAAGCCAAGAAGGAAGGCTATCAAAGAAGATGAAAGCTGAAGACGAAAGTCAGAGGCGTTTAATGACAGGACAGCAGTGAACCGAAAAAAAGATGGTCCTTATCAAGACAAAAAACATGTTTCATTTCAACAAAAAGAAGGCCTACTTAACTCTCAGCTCGGAACCTCACATTATTCCTCTGGGACCTCCCTAACAACAACAAAGGTGTTTTCCAGAGAGGAAAGCAGTTGGCGCTATTTAGCGTGAAATTAAGGGAACAGGGAGTATAGCTATACTCAATGTGTGTCCCCGCACCCTACGCATAGAAAAAGCAAGATTGAAAGAAATTAATGACGCAAGATAAAAGCCGCAAAAGAAGCAATGGGTGCTCAAAAAATTCGACAGACAACCAAAAAAAGATGGTCTGAAATAAAGCAAAATCCTGCTCAATTTCAACATCAAAAATTCTACCTTACAGCTCGGGACCACAAATCTTTTCCTCGCAGCGCTAATTTTTTGAGCACCTGTACATAATAGTTATACTTCTGAGGGCTCCTACATTTCCAAATCCAAACCAAAAACAAAATGAATTCGAGCCTTTCTTCTGCTGATAGAGAAATAAGAAAAAAGAGTAAGAAAAAACTAGTCCTCTACTCCCCTTGTGCAATGTGCAGCATTTCACCACACACCCTCTGTAAGTTAAGAGGTGAAATTTATATGATCTACATATTTTTAAGATGGCGCGGTTAATGAATTTTCTTATATCTATTTCCCGGCCAAGTTGGTTTCAATAGCCCCTCAAATACGACATTGTTCGATACATAGTTTTATTCGAGTTGATAGGCTGTTCTGTTTGACGCCAATAGTTAGATAATTATTGAGGCTGGTCCTTCTTGGGAGCCAGTAATAGATTATTTAGGGGGGCGAGTCCTGTTCGGCCCGATTTGATAATTATTCCGACTGGTCCTTCTTGGGAGACAGTTGATGGATGATTTAGGTGCGCGAATCCTGTTCGGCCCTATTGAGAATTATTTCGACTGGTCCTTCTTGGGAAACAGTTGATTTTAGGTGCGCGAATCCTGTTCGGCCCTATTGATAATTCGTAAGCTGGTCCTTCTTGGGAGCCAGTATTCTTCTCAGGGAAGATAATATTCGGTTAATTTCCAGAGTTTATTGGCAAGAAAATAGTACTAGTTGCAGCAGATTTCGATAGCAGATTAGGCGGTTCTGAAATTTTTCAGGGAGCTTTTTCAGTCGCTCTCCGTTAGGCAGTTCGAAATTCCAGGGAGCGGACCAGTTGAATTTAGTCGCTCTCGAATTTCGGACAAGCCGGATTGAAGGGGGTTTGGCGAGTATCTAGGATACTCGAATTAAATTTTGACGAACATTATTTCTAAAGATACGAGAATATCCATACTGGCGCGGGGCCTAACAGACATCATTTCGAGTGTACACACGCTTTGCTCTGATCTTGTGCACGCATGACAGAATTTCAAGCTAGGGAATAATTACCATCGTACGCACAGGTGTTCGTTGCTCACAGAATTAGTCCCTACACAAAAGCATCATCGATCGATAGCAGTATTTAAACCTTGGGGCAACAATTTTTTCCCAGAAAACGCTTTGGAAATTAAAATGCTTGTATTTTATTATTTGACTGCAAACAAACGATTTCTTCATAAAATCAGCCATGAGCTCCTCAGACGCTTCAACCGGAGATCGCATAACCGAAGCACATAAATTTACGTTCTATTTTCGATATGAAAATCTGGCACATCAAACCATTAAATAGAATTATATTGTTAACAACTACGCGTCGTTCGAGTACTTCACAGCATTCTTCACCGGCGTGGGGTTGCATCATTAGGGATAAAATAGTGATATTTCGTTCTGTTTGCTCTTGTCATACTTTGCATTTTTTCAAATCAGTAGCTTCATTATTTATTGCCTGTGACAAACTTATGAACATTGCAATCTCAAGTATTTGAGGAGTAATTAATAAGAAAAGTGCTGTCGGCTCCGAGTTAAAGCAGGAAAGGAGCAACGAAAGAAAAACATGAAGAGGCATTACCATGTAATTGAGTCGAAACAAGTACTTGAAATCGTACAGGTCATGCGAGTACTTGAAATCGTACAGGTCATACGAGTACTTGAAATCATGCAGGTCATACGAGTACTTGACGCCACACAACAACACACAAATTACACGAGGAATCAGGTGCATGGCATAAAGAACCTCAACCATAAATTAGGAATAGATGTGCTGCTGCACCTACAGCTAGCATGACGCAGCAGATTATTATTATTATTATTATATAAGAAAGTTTTAGCCTCCCTTAACCACGACAAAGATGTTCTAAGAGAGGAAGGAGGAAGGCCCCATTTAGTATGGAGTTGAGGGAACGCGTAATCGATGCACAAGGTGCACAGAAACAGTAAGCAAAGAAAGAAGTTCATGAAACAAGAAAAAGTTGAAGAAGAAAGTAGTAGGAGCTGAAAACAGGACAGCAGTGAACCGAAAAAAGATGGTCCGTTACAGAACAAAAACCTATTTTATTTCAACAAAAAGGAAGCCTACCTCACACTTAGCTCGGGCCCTCACATAGTCCCCCTGGGAGTGTGACGCAGCAGATCTGATTAACAAGACATGATAACTTCGGTACTCATGTTATCAGGTGGCAGATGAATGCTCATGCTAGAGCACTGCATTTCAGCTCAAATGAGGACAAACGCGATTTTTTTTTTGTCCTTGAGATTCGGGCAATTAGAGAAAATTTACACTTCCCAAATTCATTCAATTTTGAAACTTCTTAGAAGTTAAAATGTGAAAAGTGGGCCATAAACCATAAATGGATAGACATTCACAAACCACCCGGCAACTAAATTCTTTTATATTTTTCTAAAACACACCAACGGCAGCAATGATTTGAGAATGGCGAATTAATTATAGTCTCAGAATGGGAGTACGTAACATTTTTCTCAAGTCCTGTACACTAGCAATGACTAGCTCTGATGATTTAAATTTAAAAAATAGCGACTGAGACTATTTATACATCCATATAAATGGATAGGTACTATGTCAAAGCTATTGACTCAATGTAAGATGAATTTTTTCGCTTGCATTTTCACTGGCTGGGCTAACTTACAGTATCATGAAGATCAAACATAAGGAACAAAAAATATATAAAATTTAATTCATTAATAAGCAAAAGCATAAACGAAAAAGTGTTTCACATACGCTGTTAGTTAAACATCAATCCAGATGCTTTACAGACAATACTATAATAAAGGCAATCTTTGAATGCAACATCTCTCTCTCTCGCAAGCGATAAGCAGTGGAATCATCGATGAATTAAATACTCTCGAACCAAGAACTGGAGACCTTATCTACAGCTCGAAAGCCAATGCTTCATTCAAAGCTTCACAGCGAGCGCTCGGAGAATTAATTACTGCTTTTTTCTCACGTGACTGCAAACAGAAGACTTTCTGATAAAATCAGCCATAATCTCCACAGACTCTTCACAAGAAGATCATCTTAAAATAAATTTAATGTTACTACTATTAAAACTTTTTTCTGGAAAAATTTCTCATCAGGGAAATTTTTTCTAAAAACAAAAGAAAATTTATAGAGGCATATGCAACCCGCTTCGATAAGGCGCTAGCGCCACCAGCATCACCACCAGCGCCAGACTTCGAATAGCATGCAGATAAGCGGTGAGCATACCAGCTTTTCTAAACTGCATATCACCTCATGAGACGACGAAACTATGTTTGCAGAGCTAACAATACAATCGTAAATCGTGAACGTAACATATTCCGCATCGCTTGCTGAAGTAACTAATCAAAAACTATAATTGTATGCACGCTTAATAATAACTAGACGGATCGGCTTATAGACTATTAGTTAGCCATCTGCAACAATAGGTTCACAACAGAGGTAGGCACTATTTTGGAGAGAATTAAGGGAAAAGGAGATCTACGTACAAAGTGTGTACCCACAACCTTTGCACAACAACAAAATTGAAAGATGTTTATTAAATGACATAAAAGTGAAATACCAGAGGCTGAAGAAAAGAACAGCAGTGAACCGTAAAAAAAAATGATATTTAACAAAACCCATTTATTTCCTAAAGAGAAACACCTACCTGACCTTCAGCTCAGGACTGCACACCTTCCTCTGCGAACGCTAATTTTCATAGGGGATTGGCTGCATCATTTTGTACGAGTATTTTGAGTAAAATTTAGAAAATCTTGTCAACTGAAACATTTCTCCCTCGCTCATGAAAATGAAAAATATTATAGGAGTTAGATGAAACACGAACACCTTGTGAATTTTACATATTTTGTAATCGTATTCTTGGCCGTAATACATCAACCTTGTTTCCTTTACAACCACAACAATCAGACGGAAAATAGACGACCTATCCAACGAAATTATTGAAGAATTTAAATCGTTGCTGTCGAACCAACGGGAGTACCTCTGACGCTAGCCCTCCTGAATAATTTAGCGCGCAATGAAGGAAAGCATCTTCACTAATGAGGCTTGCACAATGCAGAGATGGAATATCGTTAAAGAAGACTAGACGTTAATCATAAGTGAACTGAAAGAAACCACAGAACATTGAAATAATAGAGACTAAAAGCATATCTCAATATCGGAACAGGTGATTTAACTTGATACATCCGAACGTTGATTTGTGCGCACATGAACGTTTTATTCTTTTGACATGCGCAGCGGAAGTAAACTCAAAACGTAAGTTTTGTGGCAGAACTGAAATTAAAAACCTGTAAAAACAACGAATGCCAAGAAACGCCCGTGATTCGGTTTGAATGCCTTCAACAGCTAAGTAGATCGTTGGTATCTTTTACAACCAAAATTAAAGGGTAAAATTTTATTGCCTTTCTTACCGATGACGAGCTTGCAATGATCACATTGCTGTCAAACAAACGCAAGGGTAGACAAGATACTGGAAAACCCTATCATTATGGTGGCATAGTTTGAAAAATTTAGCAGATGTCAGAAATTGGTTTATTTTTGCGTGGGCTGATTCAACATTGAAAATTCTATAATTTCTCGCTAAAATTATTTCATTTGCAGAAACCATTTGAAAAAGTTAAAATGATTAAAATGAACAACCTATATGATTTTTAAAGGGCACACACGGTGCTCGAATTGGCGAAATTAGGTAGCAGGTGCGAGGGTCACTTTACAGAGTGGCTAACCGATTGCCGTGGAGAGCAGTACAGTCTAAAGACAATGACAGCGAACGAAAAAAAAAAATCCGAGTTCTCTGATTTCAAAGTCCTCACTGGCCTTTTTTTCAGACTGTTAAAATATCAGTACGAGTAACTGATGTACCTTAGTTCCAAAAGTATCAGCATACCAATACAATCAAAAAACATCACACCAGTAGAGTAGCCAAATATCAATTTAGCCACAGTAAAAATAGAAATTTTAGAAAGAGATAGAAATTTTCTTCTCCGTAAGATTAGATCACAAATTACTTTAAGCCTCCCTAACCACAATGAAGGTATACTCAGAGGACCGTTAAGTATGGAATTAAGGGAACGGGAAATATGTGCACAAGCCACAAAGTACGTCTCCACACCCTGTACAAAGAAAAAAGAAGTTTTTGGGGACAAGATGGAAGTTGAAAAAAGGAAAGCAGTGAACCGAAAACGCATGGTTCGTAACAAAACAAGATCTTTTTTATTTCAGCAAAAGAAAAGTCTATCTAACCTTCATCTCGGGATCTCACATCTCTTTGGAAGCGCCAACTTCCATAGATAAAAATAGTTTCATCCTTCTGAGGGGTTTCATCTTCACAATCGCCGGAGGAATAATTTGATAATTCGTTTAGAGTAATTGTAAACATTCAAGTACGTACCTACTACACCAAAGTATTTAGTGTGAAATTAAAGCTTTTGAATCAAAGAAAATCATTATTAAACGACTATTAGAGTTCCCGATTTAGTTTTCTTTATTGCATGTCCCAATCATAAATGTCATCACAAATATCAAGTACATTCTTTCTGAACAATAAAAAAGATGTACTTCAAACAATGTTACGGTCGCGCTTTAGCTTTGTCGTGGCTTCTGAGATCAACAATTATTCAAAACAAAACAAACATCGGCATCTACGGATGCTTTATTTCCAATTGAAGCATGATACATATCACCTTTTACAATGGCTTTTCAAATGCCTTATAACTAACACCAGGACGCCATGACATCTTCCCCCGGTCAAAGACCGGTATCCATTTCAGACACCTGGGTAGAGTGGGGTATGGTGCTTACAATTTCTTCTCCTTTACCCAACAGAGAAAATCGCCACCAGCGCCGAGACTCGAACCCGCGTTTCCCGCACGGAGTCAGGTCCGATAGACACACGGCTATGGCGAGCACTTCAAGCCCAGGTTTTCCAATTAGAAAATGCCGGATAAGCTTAAAAAAACATTTGTGAAAAACGCACCAACAGGTCAAAAAAGCACAAGTGTCAAAACCGCAGTCACCGTAGCCCTGGAGATGCCATTTGCGAGTTTTTCTTCACATAGACGACAAATTTAGGCTAAAAAAACGAAGTTACTGGGATTTAACCAAACTACGAAAAACGTTCAGCACTCACAGACAAATGTTTGTTTACAAACCGAAGCTCGATCCTCATCAAGTACGAGACATTGTTGGCCATTCGGACGCAACAATTTTGCCTTCAGGCAGGAAATAATTTTTATGGACGTATTTACTAAAATTTTGCTAAATCTTCGCGTACAGTTTAAAATAACAAGAATAGTAATTTATCAAGGCAGGAAAATTTCAAACTCACCTGTATTTTCATCACCGTTGGCTGCTGGTCTCGGAAGCAGTCATAATCAATTTATTTCAAGTTGCAAGCATCAAAAAATAGGTCTACTTCTGAATGAGCATTGGAAACTCCACTAGTTCATATGCCTTAACATTCTTACCCATCAGAGAATCACATCTCTGAATTGGTAAAATTTTCCATCAGATGGGACTAAAATGAAATCAAGAACGCATGCATCCGTTAACGAAGAATGAAAATAACATTAGAGAGTTACGAAATACTCACCTCCTCGAGCTCCGAGCTGCCCATGGAGAGTAAGGACCCGTCACTGCAGGTGGACTGGGTAGTGCGCGACACGCTCTGCGGCGATAAAGCGCAAATCTTCAAGTCGTTGCACCAATGTGGGTTGAATTTTTGGGAGGATAGGAAGACTTATTCAAGGTTTCATAGCCAAGTGGTCCGTTTTTTCAAATTCAAAAGAAACACCATCATAACATATTAAAGAAAGTATATAGAAGGTGTGTGTTGCAAATTCGTTGCACTAGTACGGATAGATGAACCGCTCAATTTAGTTTCATTTCCAATTATATCATTCTTAACGACACTTTACACTTTTGTACCTATCAAAACGTTAACCACCATGTAAGCCAATGGTGGTACACAGAGGGAATTTTCATTATGCTGCTGACCGACCAGTAGTCACAAACTTAAACTCGATTTTCATAAACACAAAGCTAAATGAAGGCATGATCTCGTTAATGTTTGCTATTTTCAAAATGACTTTCTACAATTGACTTAAAATTTTAGTTGAACATTAAACTTTAGTTTAGCCCACGGCGGTTACGTGTTAACACAATGCCTATGAAATCCACCCTCCGCACTCATTTTTTTCTAGCCCTGACTTGCTTCAAACCACACACACAGACCATAGCCGCCAACTAGCTAAGACGCTTCACTTCCGAAGCATCGCATATTTAGCTAGTAGTGGTCACCTTTAGGCCATGCGTGAGGACATCCAGTGTGGTGGGGGAAGTAGGGGGAGGAGAGCGAGGTAAGCCAGGGTCGTCATCTCCGCTGCCGGAGTCCTCCCCCTTCCCTCGCCCGGTCCCTCCTTCGCTGGTGCTCTCGCCGCTCGCTACGCGGCGCCGCAGCACCGCCTTCAGCTCACACTGCAGCAACACACATTAGATTATTAGTTAGTTTAAGCCTCCCTAAACTGCAGCAACACAGCGTCACGTCAACCAAAAACACTCGTGTCGAAACTACCAGACGTTTGTTGAAGCACTCTATTTGAGTGGAGTCATTCCTTGCATCGATTAACAGAAACTAGTTTAGGTTACTACCAATCTATTTGTGTGAAGTTAACACTCCTATTAGCGCTACCAGACGTTAACTAAGGTTACTGCCTCTCTATTTGGGTGGAGTTAGCACTCGAATCGACAGAACCAAACGTTAATCAAAGTTACTGCCACTCTATTTGAATGAAGTAGCCCAAGTTGGCCGCACTTCCGCAACATGGATGTGGTAACGATTCAAAATGTACAACCCAAACATGAAGTCATACATCGAGCAGGAATCCAAATGATCCAGCAATGTCTTTCCATTTTACAGGTAATACTGATAGGTTTCTGATCTTCAATTTAAACTATAATTGGCTATCGACAGATAAGTTTAGAGGAACTGAATTAGAAAATTTATGGCAAGGTAAAAGTGATGTGTTCAACCCGTGAGAATGAAATGACAAGCGACATCGCCACACGCACGCTAATCAAAGAGTGAACCCTCACAATGAAAATCAGTTCATCCCAATTTGGCAATTTGGCAGATTTTCAATGCCACTGAAGCAGCAGTGAAACAAATTTCAATCTCGGTGAAGCTGATCTGTGCAGAGTATAGTTTTCCGTCAATTTTCTGGGTCGTATTAACAACTATTTGAAAGAAATAAGGCGGTGCGCTACACCACATCGTAATGCTGACTACCAATAGTGCTGCGCGTTCCTCCCCTACACCATGCAGGGATCCTATGTATTTGTCCGTCCAGAGCAAGCGAGTGGCGCCATGACAGGCAAGACCAACCACCTCTCTCTATGCACAGTCGCCGTGAGACACGTAGCTCCCACCACCATAGCGTGGTTTTACGATGCTTGGGTATGTCAAGTGAGCTTCACGCATAATTCTACAGAATCTGTCATTAATTAATCATAATTTTATAATTAATTAGTTATAATTAATGATATTATTAATCACAATATAATCACAATTCTGCAAAGGCTAAACTTTACAGTCACGGGTCGAACAAAAATGCCGAATGGATGTTCGGAATTCGAAATCGCTCTAAAGAATGAGCAAGTAAGAGTACGATTCTTATTTAATGAGACAATTAACATATATAAATACTAAAATAAGGATGGAGAAAAATGGAATCCTTGTTTGTTTGAAATAACTGCCTCTCTATTTGGAACTCCATCGCCCACATCAGGAAAACGCAAGCTACCCTGGCCCCCAATGTTACGTTAAGGTGTTCAGAAAAAAGGGGAAAACTAGTAATGAAAATTAATCCAGAACTTCGTTATCTCAGCAGCGAAAAATTTCAACAACGGGTCGAACTTATTCGCATAGAACAAACGAGAGCGAGAGATCTACGAATAGTGACCCTAAATATTTTAATGGCTAAAACAACGGAGGCGTGCAAGTACTTCTCGACACGGATGATAACGTCCGCACCGAAAATGTTTATATGATAAAAAATTTTAAAACGCATCAAGCTCTGAATTTTATTCCAGTGTTGCTGTGTGCTATTCTACTCAAATTAGGTATAAACAAAATACATAATAAAAATTATTAGTTATAAGAACTTATAAACCAACAAGACAAGTGAGGAACACTCGTCCACAATTAAGAAGCTAGAATTCCCAATTTGCATGAAATGAAAACGTAGGGGAAAAAAATCAACGAAGGACTGCCTTGAGAACTAACCCTGACGAAATCAGGCAACGAAGTGACAGCGGTCATGAGGCTGGAGGCGTTGTGAAGAGTAACGCTACCACAGCACAGCAGTCCACTGCCTCTACTACACACTCCTGGCTCTACACATTCCTCACCAGCTACTGCGATGAGACACAGGGATATACGTACGCTAAGTCACCACTACAACCTCATTTCAACTGGGGTATATATTTCTTGAACGATAAAACAAGTCGAAGCAAGCGACTAGCGCTCAACATCGGTGCACTAAAACAATTAACACATGAACACCGAAGCCCAACGTGACTGTAAATGATGTTTTTTGTGTCTTATAAATAATTCGGCACTCGATAGGTTCATGAAAACGCGCGATCTTGAATGCAAAGGACTAGTTAAATTTCACCACACATTCAAATTACTTGATCACAATCTTATCAATTATCCATTTTACCCTAATGAGCAGTACGGTGTGTGTGCGATAAGCCAGAGAGCTAAAACTACCTTCCTTCTTTATTCGCATGTATTTTTTAGAAAATTCGTAGATACGTTACACCTCGCGGTTGGAGGTTATATACTAGGAAAACTTACCATATCATTATTAATATTAAAATGGGGTCTAGATGCTAGCCCAGTTTTAGTACTAGAAAAAAATCCCTCCTTCTAGCAAATGAAAGGAAATAACTTCAACCAGGATAAACTTTCAAATCTCATGTCATTACAACACGATGGTCACTCACGAGAGAGAATAAAAGAAAAGCGTAATAAAAAATAATAGCGTTTATCCAGGTAAACTATCTGACTTTCACAGTCAGCAGAGCTAGGGAAGAGGTCGCTAAATCGATGCATGAAAACTGATGAGATACGCTCACCAACATCTACGGCACTACTTTAGCTTGGAAAGAATATAGATCGATAGTGAAGTGGAAATTTGGAAAAAACAACTCTGTTTCCTTAACCCTTTAAAGCCACAGAGGACTATACGGTTTTCTTTCGAAAGTAGCCTTAATTTAGTAGCCTAAATTAGTTCTCTATTTGTTCCTTGAAGTTCACTGCCAAGTGGCAGTTTCTGATTGCGGCATCTGAGACAAACTGATGGCAGCACCAGTCTAATGACGGTGGTTGTGATTTTGGCAATCTGAGTATAAAAATGCTGACGTTCAAGGGGTTAAGACGGCAACATACACCAGTGTACGAAACAAAACAAGCATCGTGTGTACGGTTCGAGTACAAATTACAATTTTTGCGCTAACTGCAAAGAGACGAGGACCAGACAGCGCACTGGTTTAGCGACCAACTGGCCTCCCATGCTGCAACAGGAGCAGTTCTGAGAAGCATATCTTATCACATCAATGAGCTTATCGAAGGGAGAAGGACCTTGACACGCCGGCCAAACTTCAATGGGAGCGACTGCAAATTAATCTCTGCAACTGGACTATAAATCAAAAGCAACTATAGATATACCGAAACAGTACTGAAACCAACACCAAAATTTACAATGCCACATCGCTATAAGTATAAATGTGAATGAAATACGGTTACTCTTTTTCCATTTGTGTTTAGGATAGCCGTTTCTAGAGGAGAATACTACTACATAAATAAAAGTGTCACAGTTCTCCTGTGTGAGAGGTTCAGTCTCACATCCATAAGAAATTTTTATCGTTCTCATGATAAATCGTTGAGCTCACAAGAGAGCATTGAACCTTGCTGTACCCCGAGCCAGTCGCTGAGTCGGCATCCTCATTTCCTAACCTCATAAAATCCCTCGAAGAATGCGAGAATAATTGTAACCCAATATTTTGAGTCCTAAGGTAAAAAATTTCCTTTACGACAGTGATCACATGCTCGTAGTTACGCTTTCCTTGGCTAAGTAATAGTAAGGCTTGCACACCCCAAAACTACAAATTTTAGGAGTCGGTGGCGCTAAATTCTCTTACGACTATCAAGGACGTCGACTTGAATACGAAACTATTTCCGACAAGTACTCGGGAACTCTACATTACCCCACGGAGCGCCGAGCCCCTTAAATATGCTGGAGAGGAAAGAATTTTGATGACGTGATTCCCTCTAGCTGGAAAAACGACACTCCATACCGAAAAACTTGCCTGTTTTTGACATTTCACACTTGAAAAGAATTAGAACTTCAACTCTACCAACAGAAACAAGTGTAAACCTAACTAAAATAACATTTTGATGACGTGAATGGCTACATTTATTCCCAGCACATACAAATTCTGGAACAACAAAATATCAACAACGCCTATCAACAATTGAAATTTCAACATGTTGCCAAAGTGGTGAACAGACTACATTTATTTATTTATGTATTTATTTACAAAGTGGAACACACCATGTTGACTCCTCTAGTGGCGAGGGTGAGAGACGCAGGCGCGGCGTGGTGAGGAGGAGGGTCGGGTGGGCTGTCGGGACTGAACACCGAGTCGTGCGACACGCTGATGCCCTGGTTGTAGGGGCCGCAGCCTGGCCTGCACACACGCATGTTGTTCTTTACCGTGGCCCGTGAGGTAGTGTACGTTATACAGACCAAAACCAGGCGAACGCCAGCCAACTAGACCACATTCTCAAGGCAAACCCAGCCAACAAGACCACATTCTCAAGACAAACTCAGCCAACTAGACCACATTCTCAAGACAGAGCTAGCAACCAGACACATGATGACAAAGCCTGTGGATTGCATTCGAGTGAACGCATTCGAAATATACGTATAAACGCTGTAATTACACAACACGCAGGAAACAGTTTCAAAAAATTTTCTGAAAGGATTAACATTAACCTGTCTCAACCGCCTACAAACTGGCACATGTTGGCATTTGACATCACAGGTGAAAGAGTGGAGGTTGGCATTTCAATAGACTTCTTCTAGTGTTCTGTGACAACTACACATGTAAAGCACAAAAAAATTGCGAAGTAAGCGAAACTGCTTTACCCATTAATTAAAATATAGCTTTGCGCACTCATCTGTCACAATAAAAGCAACCCACACGTTCTTCTCTTGCACAGAATGTGTAAATATGTATTGTATACCTTTCGATCACAATAAAAACGTCAGTAAGCAAGGAAAGGTAGAACACACAAAATTATGAACGCAGCCCACGTGCCAAGATAAAAAAAAATAGGCAGGGAACAAGGGACCATTCACACCAGGAAATCAGAGACCACCCCAATCATAAATGTGATGAATATTTCGAACAAGCGTGCTAACATCGTGGTTTCAACTCACACAGACATAGCCAACCATTCTTGTTCGCAGAGTTTCAAGGAAAATCCTATCACTCTTAGAAAAGACTGATACACACATTATCAAATATAGTGGATGACTGCATATGTTACGCAGAGCTCCGACTCGCCTTTTAAGGTCTCACTATCTTCTATACATTACGGTCACTCGCCAACCTATTATGATAATATTAAAAAAGAAGTCAGACTCTAAACATATCGCACACAAAACATTCCTAAAACAATGAGGAATGCAAACTGCGCAATACTTCGAGGTTGAATTTAATACCCATTCATCATTAACCACCTCAAATTCACAACATACAACTTGTTATCAGAACATACCAAACGCTGTTCGGCCAATACCAACTTACTATACCACAATTCTATCAATGATGCATGCTGCACACACCGATTTCTGCTCAGTCATATTCTCTCCCATCAGGTCAAACATTTGAGGAAAAACGCTGAGATCTAGAATCAAGTTTTAAGGGATCAGAAGAATCACCTAGTATTAGAGAATACTAGGCAGGACCTTTAGAATAGTACAAATGTGAGAACTGCATTAGAGCCAGGTAGAGAAACTGGCCAGGGAGGACAAACACGCTCGTATGCAAACCTGCCTCAAGAAGCCATGAGCACCAAACACGCAGCGCACCTGGAGCCGTCGCCGAGCAGCTCTGAGGCAGAGCGCGCCCTGGCGGTGGTGGGCTGAGGAGGAGGAGGGCTGCTGGAGGGCGTGGGCCGGTCACCATCACTGGGGGACGACGCATCCACGGCGCTGCGTCGCCTCACCTTCCGCCTGAACATCTTCACCAGCCCGCGCAGCCCCCACAGCCGGCCTGAACGCCGCACTTTGCTCGGTGTCTCTGCTCGACGATAAATCAAATGATGCTCTCTGGACAGACTTCGCATCGGCGTTCAAGCTTGAAAAATTTAATGTAAGAAAATCAGAGCATGGGAATTTAAGTTTTGCGAAAGTGTTCGTGTGCTACCCTGAAAATTTTTTGTTGAGCGTGTGTTAACTGAATTTAAACCAATATTTAATAAGAGATACATAGATGACAGCTTCCGTATATTTTGCGACCAATCACATGCCCCTCTCCTTCTCGAGTATTAAAATTCTAAACATGAATGAATGAATTTTATTATGCAGTGTGAAAACAATGGGGAACTTTCTTTTCAAGGTACCCTTGTTAGCAGAAGGGAGGACAAACCAGAAATTGCTATTTTTTGGAAAAACTTCTTTCTCAAGTTTAGGACTGAGCTTTTTCAGCTATTGCTCGTTTCAGTTTAAGGTCAGTTGTAAAAATTTTTATCTCGAGGTTTTAAAATTTGCTCCATATAGCTTTCACATCCTGAAATTGAATTTCTACGCACATTTTTTAATTCAAATGATTATTCTCTTGACCTGGTCAATTTTAAAATTAGACTTCTTGAGGAAAAACCCATGAAAAACCCTACCAATGCAACTGCTGCCAAACAAGAATTGTTTGTCACGCTCCCATATATTAGACAACACGCAGAAAAACTGTAGCGCGAACTAACATCATGTCTTCATCAATTTTTCAACAGATATCGATCTAAATACTTTCCAATGACTGTACACTCGGATTATTCTTCCAGCAAAAACACAAAATTCCCACGTGTCTTCGCCCAAGTCTAGCCTACAAATTTTGTTGTACAAATTGTGTTTCAAGGTATGTCGGTTCTGCGGGCCGCACATTGTGCGTCAGACAACCAGGGCATCAAAGAGTTAGTCATAGAACTGGAACTAGAGTGTGTAACCCTTGAAACTCGGTAATTAAATTTCACTGTGAATTTCGGTGGGAGTGAAAAAATTGTAATCCTGATTTTTGAATACTGTAATGGGTTACACCAATGCTGTGAATAACCTCAGATAACTAGAAACTTGAACTTGTGAATAAACTTTTTATACACAAAATTAAACCTAATCTTAATGATAAGCAAAGCACTCCTCTTTTCAATTTGATTGGTTGAACGATTTTTACTTTGTTTTTCTTTCAAACTCGGCCACTTTTAAAATTGGCAAAATTTTTGGAAAGTGCCATCGTTTTCGTTTTATTACCGACTGTTTTTCCCCATTTCAATTTTTAGTAGTTTCTTTGATTTTAGATAAGCCTATTTGAATTTTTTGGAAAAATTATCTTCACCTGTTCAACTATTTTTACTCTAGTTTTTCAAAGGACGTGAAACCTAGCACTCTTAGTTGTTTATTTTTATTTTTAGAAGTGCGTTTCTTTTTCACGTACATGGTATTGATTTGAATAGTGTTTTCAGCTACTCGGTAGGTGTACCTTCAAGCATTTCGTTGATTCTTACGTTATAGACTCTAGCAACATGTTTACTGTTTTTTATTATTCAAATCTTTGTAGTATTTTTCTTATGGGAGTATGTCTACATGAAGATGGGTTGAGGCCTGAAACGTTCTATATGTGGTACAAAATCAGAACAGGGCGTAAAAAACAACCCAGTACTGACACAGCAATAAATGTACAAACACGATAAAATACACAAGGTGAACACAATTGTATACGCAGTTCGTATACAATACACAATTTTACAGTTATTCAGTGTAGTAATTTGTACGTCAACTGTAATATGGCTATAACAATTTATAGAAGTAAAATACTTTACTCTCATTACAGTTTGCGGGTGAATTGCTGTTGATGTATTATAATTCATACGTTGATTGCTACACCTATAGCACAGTCTATGGCACATCTATAGCACACAGGCACGTAAGAAAATTACGTAAACTATAAATCTAGGTCTGAGGCACGTCCTCCCCCAAGTTTCCCCAACCTCAGTAGGGATGGAATCTAATATAAATTCTGAAGCGAGTAACATCCATTGCATTGCATCACAGAAGCCGTACTATAGAACGCCCTACACGGATCAATATAACTTAAGCTGGTACGCAAAACGAACTCCGCTTTCATACATAAAACGCAGTTAATGTACACAAGCTAACGACCACATTCCTAATTCTGCCAAAAGTAAGGAAAACTTTAGAGCAGCAAGGAAAATTTAAAAGCAGCAAGGAAAATTTAAAGAGCAGCAAGAAAAACTTGAAGAGCAGCAAGAAAAACTTGAAGAGCAGCAAGGAAAATTTGAAGAGCAGCAAGAAAAACTTGAAGAGCAGCAAGGCAAAATTCAGAGCAGCAAGGAAAATTTAGGAGCGGCAAGGAATCTCCTACCAGGGGACACGACATCGTGGGGCTTGGCGAGGGAAGGCGGCAGCGTAGAGCAAGTCCTGGGCCCGCAGAGCACGGAGCAGGGCGCAGGTGGCGTGTCCTCGCGCCTGCTGCGGCCCGCCGCTGTCCTCCTCCGGCCCTCATCGCAGAACCCGCCGTCATCAACACAGTCCGCCGGGCCCAGTGAGTGGGGCGACCCACTCATCACTGAATGGGGAGACCCACTTATAACCGAGTGGGATGACCCGCTCACCAAAGAGTGGGGAGATCCACTGACCACTGAGAAGGGTGACCCACTCACGATTGAGTGGGGCGAGGTGTGGGAGGGCACGCGGGATGGGGGAGACAGAGGTGGGGATGACATGGCGCCTCCTCTGCGCGGCTGCCCTGCGCACACACAGCAAAATATAATTCTAAGTTCTAGCTTACAGCTTAAGGCGACACTTTTTATAATCATCATTATTTTTATCGTCTAAGTTCAAGATTTCTTTGTCACAACAAAGGCGATCTGGAGAGAGCGAATGATAGGGATCATTCAGAATGAAAACGAGTAATCCATGCATAAGATGAGTTCACACGCCGAATACTCTGTATTTAAAATCAGCAAAATAGGAAAGAAGAAGAAGAGACGAAAAAAATATAGTGAAACAGGTACGAAAGGTAAAAAAGCAAAGTGAACACGAAAGAAACGAGTCCCGAAGGCCTATCTTTAAAGGAACCTTTTCCAAAAACTGGAAACTTTTTTTCTATTGGACGTACGTCTATGAAAATTTGCAGACTACTAGATCTCTACATTTGTAACACCTTATCTTCTATAAAATTTTTCCATACGGGTATAGAAAATTAATTATTCGTTATTATAAAAAATATATTATATAGTTTTCAAAATTACTCCGAAATTTACAAAGCAAGAGCAATGCGGTTTGTTGCATTTGAAAGTGAAATGTGTGCTCTAAAAAAGTTATTGATCACTTTTTTAGATTCATTTCATTCCGAATTTATATTATTTTTTTTGTAAGAGGTAGGGTAAAAGTTTTAATTTTAGGGTAAAAAAGTCTAAGGAAAGTTTTACATACAATTTAAAAAATAAGTAATCAATAACTTTTTTAGAGCACACATTTTACTTTCAAATGCAACAAACCGCATTGCTCTAACTTTGTAAACGTCGGAGTAATTATGAAAAACGTCTTGAAAACTTACTTGTTATTTAAACCATATTTTCAAGATTAAAAATGCTTCTCCTACAGTTTTAAAGCTACAGTGATGATTTTGGTATCATTGGATGCGGAAAAACAATTGCTTTCCAAAAAGTTGAATAGTTTTTCAAAATTATTTTTTGTTCCAAAGTTATGACGTCATAAATTGGAATTGATTCAAAAAAAAATTTTTCATTTTTTTCATATTTTTCAATTAAAATTTAAAATTTGAGGAGAAGCATTTTATTTTTTAGAATGTCCACGTTATTTTGCATCCAATGATACCAAAATCATTACTGTAACTCAAAAACTGTCAGAGAAGAAGCATTTAGAAACCCCCCCCCAAAAAATGTCGTTTTCTACGATTTCCTATTTTTTTTCAAGAAAATCGCATTTTGTCATAAATGATAAATGATTCTAAATTGCATTTCCTATCAGTGTACCAAATTTCATTGCTCTAAATTCAATAATAAAGAAAAGGTTCGGAAGGGGGACTCTTACCTTGAGGAATATGAATGATGAAATATAAAAAAATGAAAAAAAAATTGGAAATTTGAGGAAAAGCATTTAATTTTTTGGAATTTCCACGTTATTCTGCATCCATTGATACCAAAATCATTACTGTTGCTCAAAAACTGTCAGAGAATAAGCATTTAGAAAACCCCCCAAAAATGTCGTTTTCTATGATTTCCAATTTTCTTTCAGAGAAAATCGTATTTTTTCATAGAAGGTAAATGATTCTGAATTGCATTTCCTATGACTACCAAATTTTATTGCTCTAGGTTCATAAATGAAAAAAAGGTCCGGAAGAGGGATCCTCTCCCCCTCTGATATTTCTACAGACATTCGGGGACATATCTCAAACTCTTTTAAAGCAATAAAAAAAACAATCAGGAAAATCTCATCTTGGACTGAGATGTTCGGAAATGGTCCCTTAACTGATGTAACATGGCAGGCTCCCCCAGGGGTAGTCAGTCCCCTTAGCAAAGGATAGACTAAATTAGATACGTCCAATTAAGCCTCCCTAACCGCAACAAATGCGTTCCGAGAGTGGAAAGGGGAAGTCACCATTTAGTTTGAAATTAAGGGAACGGGGAATCAATGCGCCATGTGTGTTCCCACGCAAGATTCCCTGTGCATGGAGCATAGAAACAGTAAGATAGGGAGGAATTTTGTGAAACAAGATGAGAGTTGAAAGAAAAACGAGAGACTCGAACAGAACAAAACGGATCATAACAAATAAAAAATTTATTTTAGTCCAATAAAAGGCCTACCTTAGCATTTAGCTTAAGACCTCATATTTTCCCCTGGGAGCAGGATCTCACATTTACCGCTTGCATAGGATATATCTGCATGTACGAGTATTTGAGAGTGGAACCCGAGAATTCAGTAAGGTCGCAGAACGTGGCAATGTTCCTCGATTCCTTAACTCGCAACTCCCTTCGGCGTAAGTCGTTTTCGTTCTCCATAGCTCGGAAAGAACATGAAGCAGCTCAAATAAATTTTGTTCTTAAATCGCAAAATGTTAATGAGCACAAATACGAGGGTACAATTCTCCCCTCAGAAACACTTAGCTAATGACTAGAGAAGGCATTTATCAAGCTAATATCCAAGCTCAAATGAACGATAATGATCGTTTATCCATGAAACTTCACTAGATTATGTGGAAATCAGGGTAAATTACCTTTAATTCGGTCAAATTCTTTCCGGGTCTCACAGTGTAGCTCGTTTTTTCCCCTCTACAAGAGAAATGAGACCCAAATTGCGTCCCAAGATCCTCGATCACACAGCTTCATTCAGCATTATTGCTCATTAGTCACAATCATGCTCTCGCGAGACTTCCTGCTCTCCAATTGCTACAGCCATCATGCTTGATTATACCTCTCAGTTTGTTCCAGCTCTGTTCTACCGTTGAACAAAACAACAAAAAAACACGAGACATCACAACTTCCTGTTTAAGCCATGTTTTAAATTTATACGATATATTTTCTAGTGTTTGGAAAAGAGAATTCAGTAACAAATTTTTCCAAAGAAAAATCATGTGGCTACGTACCCACTTTATTTGATTTCAAGTCTCACACTAAAAAAGAATCAAAATATGACTGAAGACATCAAGAGGAACCAACTGAAATAAGATTTTTCAATTCCCATTTACGGATTCGTACAACGTTAGGGAGAGCGGACCTTCCCGTACATGACCACTAGGAAGAATCCAGAAGGCAACGTTAACAAGTTTACTTCCTATTAATTTTGATAGAAAAAGTATAATAAACAAAACTATCTGTACAAAAATATAAAAAAATATACCTGATGAAAAACACACCTGCATCAGATCTCACAGGATAGATAAAACAGCAGAAATACTGTTAGGACAACAACTTAGACAACAGAAGAACCATTTCAGGTGCCCCATCAACACCATTGACAGTTCACTTGGGTTCAGGTCTAAACACGTCCCTGAATATCAAGTTTTCACGTTTTACATTCCAGAGTAGTGTTGGCAGCAAGCAGCACACTGCTTTTGAGACCAAATGAAGCACACAGGGCACGTACGTGGTCATGAGGAGCGGAGTGCTGGGAGTTCGTCTCTACACCAGTCTACAGCGGGCGACGCTCCCGCCGCTTCTGCACAGAATGAGAATGAAGTCACTCGAACATCACAGAAAGCGAATTGATGACGTGCAAACGTGAATAAAATACAAGCAAATGATAACACGAAATAGATTTCCCTCCATGTTAACGGATGGATCTATAATAGGAAATGAATAGAAGATCATTGATTTTTGCAAGATCGTCGATGATGTTCAAATGTTCCTCGTGTATAGAACAGAATTAATCCGGAAGAACAAAACGTAAAACAAATCAACATACGGAAGGAATCTTTGCCACATATTCCTCCGCAACATTTTACAACCAGAAAAAAGCTCCAACAAGCTTTTCTGAAACTGCTCTAACAAGCTGGCTCTGACGGAAATAACAGGAGTTCAAAATGAAACTCTAAATTAAGCAAATTTTAATGTTTATTTTTAAAAATGACGACGCATAAATGGATCGTGCCTTCATTTGGTTTCTAATTAAGTATTTATGAAAATAGAGCTTGTGGTCACCAGTGGGTCAACCTCATTATGAAAATCCCCACTGTGACCACCGGTAGGTCACGCCGGGCCTATGATCTAATTAAATTAAAATCGATTAGATGTTAATTTAAGCCTTCCTAACCTTAACAAAGGCGTTCCAAAGAGAGAAAGGAGGAAGGCACCAATTAGTATGGAGTTGAGCGAACGTAGAATCTATACACATGGTACATAGAAACAGTAAGTTGAGAAAAAGGTCATGAAGCAGAATGAAAGTAGAAAAAACAAGTACTCGATGCTGAAACACCGGACAGCAGTGAACCGAAAAAAGAAGGTCCTTAACATAACAAAAATCATTTGATTTCAACAAAAAAGGCCTACCTAACTCTAAGCTCGGGCACTCAGACATTTTTCCCCCAAGGAGTGTTAATTCCAACAGATACAATAATTGAGACTAACCGAGTAAGCAAGCAGCAACTGTGTATTATTATATGGTGGATTATGTAAGGTTAAGATTTCCTCCCAAGCCACAACAGAAGCGACTTCACGAGCGCAAAGAGGAGCGGCCATTTAGTACAGCTTTTCGAAAACTGGGAATCCATGTACAGGTGTGTTCATACATACGATACCCAGCGTAAAAAATAGTAAGTTAGGAAGATTAGATTGAAATTAGTATAAGCCTCACGAGCCGTTACAAACGCATTTCAAAAAGAGGAAGGATGAGACACTATTGAGAGTATTATGAAGTTAAGTAAGCGCGAAATTTATGCACAATGTGTATTACCACATTAGATCCACTGCGCATACAAACAAGTAGTTGAGAAAAACCATGAAGCAAGATAAAAGCTGGAGAAGAAAGAAGCAGGTGTTGAAAAACAGGACAGCAGTGAACCGAAAAAAGGTCGGTCGTTAACAAAATTAAATTTTCATTTTAAAAATTAGACCCATCTAACCCTCAGCTCGGGACCTCACATTTGCTCCTGGGAGCGCTAGTCTATATAATAATTCTGCTCTCTCCGTTAGTTAGTTATTTAGTTACGACCGTGACGCTTGATAATTAAATGATCAGGGTTGTAGTACTGCTACGACACTGTTAAATAGCTACACATACAGGGCTTAAAATGTATACCTTTCAAAATTCCACTAACTTTTTAATATAATACGAGACTATAACATGAAAAGACAGAATTCAGTGTTTTCTTACGTATCTGCATGGTATACTCTCCAAATAAGCATTAACATCAAGGGCGCAGGAGAGAAGATTGTTTCAATCAGCAAACAAGGCACAACTAACTCTTCAACAACGCAAGTTCATCATCGAAGAAATGACGAAAATTGGATCTATTGTCGGGACTCGGAGGAAATTCTTTTTGGAATACCGATTGAAACCGAACAAAATAACGATTCAGAGGAACGTACAAAAGTGGCGATTTTATTTTATTCAGAGAAACATTAGATGAGGAAGACCTAGAAGAAAAGTTTCTAAACACACAGCGGAAAATGTTGCATTGTATTGCAGCTCGTGGCGGGCATTTTGAATCGTAGGTCCACCAAAGTAAAATTAAAATGAAAAATTAACTCTTCTTCTTTCCAATAATACCAGTTTTATTTCCCTGCTCTGTCTGTGAAAAAGGTTACATCGATTTTGAAAGGTATACATTTTTTACAACCTACCTGTATTTTTAGACGAGAATTCATTACTTGAGCAAAGAAAGAATTCATTTACATTTTGCAAAATTTATAGCCTGTGCAAGTGACTGTACCACAGAGACTCTGAGACTAAATATTTCCGCTCGATTCAATCTCTTTTTTTCCTTCCGCGGTCATGCTGTCTTGGGACTAAGAACTATTTAACCAGTGTAAATTCATATATTTCCTGTAAGGTGAGAGAACTGAACATTTTTAAATGAAGTATCTGAAAAACTGGCAATTAAATGCAAAATAATGACATTCTTCTCAATGTTCTTAAACCAATCAAATTAATTTATATTTGGATTCAACTTGAACAAATTTTTGGTTGGCGTTCGTCCTTTGACTGTTTCGCATTCCCTTGAAAGGGGTATCATAGTTACTGCTAACCGTTTCATTTCTAGGACGACTGTCGTATTTTAATAAAAATTCATGGAAAGATTAGGATGCGTTATAATATGAATGTTAAAAAAGGATGGGTAAAGTTTTTCTGCAACAGGGTAGCTTTGGTTGTAGTAGGATATGTCTAGGCTAGTTAATCTAAGATCATGTTCAAGTTAGTTATTTGAGTTAAAAAATAGCGAATATTTTCACGGGTCTAGCTAGTACCTAAAGATACAATATTTTTCCTCCTCATGAGTGGCACATTGAAGAAGTTCGACGAAAAAGTTCTAAAAAATACTGTAAAGCTTATCCACGAGAAATGGCTCAAGCTATTTTACATATTAATAGCATTATAAATGTCTATGAGATAGTAAAATAGTTTAGTTCCGATTTTTATCTAGCTATTATCTATTCAAAACTTAGCTTAACAAGCGTGATAAAATAATGTATCACAGACACTTTAAATCTTTGGATATATTTTCCGAGAAATTGTGCATTTTTGAAAAACTCCACGGAATATGAAACCAGTATTTCGATATGTTTGATCAAATTCGCAACATATTCGACTGGCTGCGATTAGAAGTGACTCCATAGGTAGAACTGCTAATTCATGCCACAGTAACACATTTCTACTAACTAGTATCTAAAATTTTTGCACGCCTTAAGAATCATTGAGCAGTCGCTCACAAATATACTCAAAAACACATGAGTTCGAAAATGTTTTATTTTCAAGTTCTTCGGACTTTTGAAAATTGCCACAACAAATTAGCTAGAGATATTATTATTCACTGAAACTGGCACTTGTCAGGGAGCTCTAACATTGGAACATTTGTAAAATACGCAACTATAAGGCGATAGAATTTTTTGAAAATCTTCAAATTATTTCCAGCACAAACTTCGACAAAGAATAAAAGTTCAACTCGCTAACAAGAGAAAACTAGCAACATGGGAACAGGAAGCGAGGGAAGAGATAGCACGGCGTAATACGGGGCTCGGGTACGGGCGAGCGAGAGAGAGGAAGTGAGGGGGAACACGGAGAAAAGGGAGGCTTGCCTTCTACAGGAGGTCAGCTTTAACGAAGTCTGGCCGGCTCAAGGGCACGCGAGGGTACATGGACACTCGTGCACGAGGTGCATCTCCAAAGCCATCAAATGTAAAGCGCGAGGGAATCGAATGGAAAACAGATTAGATGTTAGTTTTAGCCTCCCTAATCGCCACAGAGGCGTTCTAAAGAAATTAAGGCGGAAGGCAACATTTAATATGGACGTGAGGAAACGCAGAATCTACGTAAAGGTGCATAGAAACAGTAAGTTGAGAAAGAAGTTTTGAAAACAAAATAAAAGTTGAAGAAGAAGAAAGTAGTAGGTGCTGAAAAATAGGACAGCAGTGAACCGAAAAAAGATAGTCCATGACAAAACAAAAAATCTATTCTATTTCAACAAAGAGAAGGCCTCCCTAACCTTTAGCTCGGGACCTCACACATTCCCCTAGGGAAATATAATTCCCATAGATTTTATAGTTGTATCCCCTTGAGAAGCAAGTGCAAAACAGAAAATTGTTCCATCGCACAGATGTAAAAACGGGTTTCAGGCGGTAAGAACACAGGAAGAGCAACACGGCGTCCTTGCGTATTTGTTTGATCAACTCCAGCCTTGATTGAAAGCACAATTTTTCAAGCGCTAGGTCTCGTTTCAGTAAAGGCATGGTTTGTGAAAAGTGTCATTTTCAAACCTGTTCCTTTCATGCAAGAACATTGCTAAAAATTGTTGATCCCTGAAACTTTTTTCATTTTGGTTCACTGAATAAAAAGTAAGAAGTGGTAAAACATATCAGTTTCTGGCTGCCATTCATACTTATTCACTCGAATGGCTCACTCCTAGAACTTCCTGAATAAGTACTGAAATAAGGACAGCAGTGAACCGAAAAAAGGGGATCCAAAACAAAACCAAAACCCTATTCTATTTCAATAAAGAGAAGAACTACCTTATTCAGCTTGAGTCCTAACATCTTCCCTTGAGAGCGCTAATTTTTTTGAATGCATATGCCCCCTGATAAGACACGTTCAGGATTCAGCAGCAACAACGAATAGGAAATTTTAAATGGTCGACAAAAAATGTTTTAACATTCTTCCCTTAGCGAGGTCATTGTTTTTGTTGATGTAATACGCGTAAATAAAATTCGTAACTATACCAGCACACACAGCATAGAATTAACTTCTTTCAAAGTTCGGCAAACTAATAGACATATTTGTCTTGAACACGAGGACAGTATGCCAAGAAACTGAGAAGGCAAAAGTCAATTTAGCGCAGACGAAAAAGAGGTCCGCGATGATCATATTTTCAAACAGGAAGTCTTCAGCAGACGGTGAGCGTGGAAGCTTCAGCCAAATGGCCTAGAGGCAATACAGGAGTTCCCTATTGAGTTTAACTAAATTTACAGTTAAATCAAACTAGCTAGTAAAATTAATAATGGCATCTAAACAGCGAAGTTAATACATGCATACCTGCCTCAGTCAAAGGTTTAAAACGAAGTAAATTGAGTGCTTTACAAAAACCGAAGTCAACTGCATACCTCACACATTTAGTCATGAACGACACCGTAGAGGAACTTGGAATTTACTCCAGAGTCTGTTTTGTAACTGAACACGGTAACATATTTCTCGCTAATCAAAAGCTCTCAAAATAATGTGAAATAATATAACTTTGGAGCAGAATTACCACAGGTTCTCTTACCTCTCTTGATCACTTAGCAGAGAATCAATTATTCAAACACCTCGGCCAATGGTAGGCAAGTGAGAACACACGCGTACTTTCAATAACATTGGTATACCAAATTCTGCATCACCCAGCCTCGTTGGGCCAGAAAAGAAGATCACAACTCCACTGTGAGGCTGAGATCCGTGCACAGCGAATTAAAATTGAAAACAGTACAAGAAAAAAGGCGCTTCTCACGCAGGATAAGAGAAAACTAGCACTTAGCAGAACACGAGAACGATAAGCCTAAAAAACACGAGAACGATAAGCCTAAAAAACACGAGAACGACCAGCCCAGAGAACACGAGAACGACAGGCCCAGAGAACATGCCTTTCTGAGCAAGGAATAGTACTTCGGGAAGTACGAGGAGAAAACATTTCCCTGTACAAAGAAAAAGTCTAAAACGTACCAAGAGCACACAATCTATAATACAAGCAAAGCTTGAGAAAAAACGCACCCAGAAAAAAATAATACACACCTGAGTACGAGCAGATTTGAGAAGACTAAAAATCACAGCTTAGAACATGAAAGAAAAAATTTCTTCATCAAAGTATGAAAAAGAGTACAACGCTAATGAAGTTTAAAATACTTCAAAAACGTATCCTATAGCACATAAGGACAATAACACATCGCTTGAGTACAACAAAGAGGAGCATTGCTAAAGAACGGCGACGACGGCTCATCGATAGAGCTCGACGAAGCGAGTGCAACGTAGTGTACGATGAACACTGCACACCCCAAAAGCTCAAACACTAACATACGGAAAGAAGGAATGGTTTTCATTTTTGTTTCCTGATAGACAAGTACGTGGTGGTGATACACATCAGTTTCTGGAAGAACTTCATGTTTAACCGCTTGGATGACTCAAAGAACCTCCTAGTGTCTCATGAAGGGAAATGACGGCGACGCGGCACACAATGAAAACAGGGGAAGCGAAGAGAACGTCAACTAAAATTGTTACACTACTTTTTTTTGGCCAAAATTTTAAAATTCAACCAAATTCTGTTTAATGAATTCCTAAATTTGATAACATTTCCCAGAAAAAATCTCAATCGGTCAATCCTAACATTGTATGTTTCAGCTGCTCTGACGAAGCGCGAGGCATTTGGGCAAAATTTTTTTCATCTAAAAGATAATCGAAGAGGAAAATTTTGAGAGAACCTAATGAAGCGATAATATCGAAAAGCTCTAGCTGACAAATAAGTAACTTCACAGACACTGAATGTATATTCACCTGCAGCCAACATAACAATTACATTAAGGGTCGTTTTCATTTATATCATTTCCATGAATCATATTCCCATCAAATCTATTCCCGTGGATTCCATTCTCATAAATCCTATTCTGCCGCATTCTCTTCATGGGAAAAGAACCTGTTCTTATTGATGCTATTCACATGAATTACAATATTCTCATGGAAAATATTCCATGCCATGAAACCAAATCCAATGAAAAATACTTTTTTGAAAATTTACGACCGACTAAACATTATAAGATCACCTAACAATTATAAGAAAACAAGATCATGCAAACGAAATGAAAATTTAATAAAACAAAAATTGACCAAGTCCAATGTACTGTCCAGAGGAATAAACGAAGTGTACGACTCGGAAGCAGGAAAACTCATGTAATTCGATTTACAACGTACTTGAGATGTTAAAAAGTTTATCTTATAACTTTTAGTAACAAAGAATATAATTATACCTATAGCACAAAAAAATTGGCGAGAATTTGAAATTTATTATTATTGAACGATTAACAGCAATTTATTTTGGTCGACTAAAACCTTGAACCACACGTTATTTAACGAGTTTTAGATCAAAACGCATCATTTCCATACATACAAATCTAATTCAAGGCTGAAGTAATACGCTGCACAATTAAAACTCTAAGAATAGTAGTCGCAACCATGAAAAACTGGACATGAAGTACTACCATTTTTATATGAAGGACTAGTATTAATAAAACACTTCGTCCGCAAGTTCAACAACATTTTACGACACTCATACACGTACAATTTGCCGAGAACTCAAACAATTTGAGTTGAAGAAAGTGACGAGGCGATACCCTCATTCACACAACAAAAGCCTCAAAAGTGGGACGATCAAATAAATGGTCGGTCGCACACTCCAGCCACCGGTCGAGCGACGCCCGGCGGCGTATTGAGCGCGCTTGAACTTGACCATGACATCAGGCGGTGGAGCAGTGACGTCACCGCAGCCTGGTCGCAAGTTTGGCGCGATGCCACGGTGTAGATGCGACCGGAAGCCTACCCAAGTCTGTGTCTCGCAGCTGAGATCCTGGCAAGACACAAGTTCTGATACGGCAGGCATCGGAGGTGTCGGCATCAGGAGCGGCGTCCGCAGCAGGGCGGCTCCCACTAAAGATGATCACGCCACCACACGCTCCAGAAAACTACGTGCCGCACATTCCGTCCATTGCAACACTCTTGCCTTGATTTGATATCTTTTGCTAAAAAGCACGAACGAGAGCATCCGAAATATACACGTTCATGAAATTCAATGGAATTATGTTTCGTTACGTAAAATATTTCGTAAATGAATGGATTCATAGAGAGATATCTGAAGAGATTTTGTTGACGGATAAATGAATCGCGGAGGAACAGAATTGATCGAAAGTATACAAATAGAATTATGGCAAATAGCAAGTTTGAGGGAAAATCTCCATCAGGTCAGGTTAGTTCATACGCTAGTTTGAACCTTCCTAACCGTAACAAAATTATTCCCAAGAGAGGAAAGAGAAAAGCATAATTTCATATGAAATCAACAGAACAGGGAATCTGTGTTCAAGGTGTGTCCCCGAAGTATGTCTTCTGCTCATAGAAATAGCAGGATTAATAAAAGTATATGAAACAAGATAAAAGATGAGGAAGAGAATAAAATATACTGGAGTACAGCAGTAAAACGAAAAAAAGTAGTCCGTCATAAAACGAAACCCAATTCATTCCGCTCGGAGCCTCACACTTTCCTCCAGGACAATATGTTTACCATAACAGCTTTAAATTACACGCATCTATCACCTGATTAGGCACCAATAATAGCAGCTTCTTATAACTAATACAAAAGAAATCAATTTAGATACGATATACTGGTCTTCATCATCAAGAATTCATGAAAAGTGTCGAAAATAAAAGCCCACATTAAGAATACGTGGGACGCATTGGTGTAACTCAGAGGAACACGTGATAGTACTTTACTAATAATTAATAATTTAAATTAATAATTCAAACTAATTTCCATCGTTTAATTAAGAACAAAACACTCCCAGAAAAAAATATATGCATTTTCCCTCACAAGACACGCCCATCTGGTCTCTTCATTCATTTCTTCCGTGGAACCAATATCTCAGCCGTGAACACTGCGAAGACTGAAAACCTCGTTTCCACGCTCCAATCACTTAATCACTCAAGGACAACGTCGGCTACGCATTCCGCTTCTAGCTAAAACTGATCTCGCGTTCGTGAGAGGAGATGGGAAAAGCGAAGAGCAAAAACATTTCGTGCCGAATGAACAACAAACGGATGATTTTCGGTATTAGGAATGTAGGGAAAATGTGAAAACACTTCAGTTATAAAACCAATAATGTTTTTACACGTACTATTTCATTCAATTGTGATACGAAAAAATTCTCATTTCACACGTTGACCTGAATAGAAAGAGGCGTAAGAAAGAAAGGTGTTCCGCAATAGTAAAACAGACTCACGGGTTTTCTAATCCTACTTTTAGACATAATGTATTTCCTCAGTCTTTCAAGAAAACATACTAATTTTGAAGACAAGATGTTTGTCCAATAAAATACAAACACTATTTATGAGTATCACAGTGGCCTGATTCGGTTAACAGGTTAGAGAAAAACAGCCGCTTCCTCGTGTTGAAATCTTCTAGCATCTGCACGGGTTGGCGAGACTGTCGATTCATTTCCTTCACTTCTATTCAGGCCACTGTGAGGGATTAGCGACTGAATAACGTGGGACTTGGGAGGCAACTCCAAAATGGGATATTCCGCTCATCCATGCTGCCATAATTTACTCCATTCTATTTTGATTCGATTGCGATTCATCAACAGCTAACCTAAGGCAATGCGGGCACCACATTAGATTGATCAGATGCAAGCCCGATTTTATCCTCTAGAGATCCTCAATGACAGCTATCGGTGGAACCCAATGACCTTTGTTGCATTGAAGGTAACCTGAATAATGAAATTTAAGCAATCATTCAATGCGCGGCATCAATTTTCTTTCTTTTTACATTTAATTGAGGTTCAGGAGGTTTTAGGTTAAATGGTGAATGCGTATGCAAATCCAGAAGATTCCTTGAGAAAATATCCGGTTTCTCAATTCAAGCGTAAATGGTTTCACAACTGAAATGGTTCATTTTTACGCTTCAATGACCTCATTCAATCGCAATGTGCGTTCGATCGTCTTGTTTCAATAATCGTGAGACAACCAGCATCACACAAATAAGCATCAAAATATTTTATAATTTGTAAATATAACCCCAGCGCAATTGATGCGTCTGCAGCAAAAAGATGCATAAACTTTTAGCATTTTTATTTACTAAAAACAGACTAATCAACCCCATACGTTTGAACGGTACTTCAACTGATGAAAGCCGGAAGCATCGTAACGAGACCGAATAAGAAGATTGTAATGCAATGAAATACCATATAAGGTCTCATCTGCGCGAAATAAAGACCTTCTTCACGGAAAACACAGAAAAGTAAGCAAGACTAATTAGAAAAGAGTACAATACCTGGCTATAACACCCCCTCGAAACCCACGTTGCTGATTCAATGCTAGGGAGATGGATTACAAATGAGGAACGCTAATTTTGAACCCTCGTAAGGAAATCATCCTCCAAGTAAAAATTATAAAATCATTACTATGCATGAGGTTGTCACGGAAATTACGTATGATTTCATGTCCCAAAAGGGAGTTGCATCGACCTATAAAGTCTGTTTTAAAAAATATCAAAAACGTCTCAACAACTCCACAGGTACACTAATGTAAAATAAAGTTTAGTTTTCAGACGAACAGTCAACACTGGGAAGTTGCCAGAGTGTAATATGAAAAAATCTTTTTCTATTTTCATTATTGCACTCATGATATACGTAACTGGCGCATCCGCTCAATTACGCTGACCATCACAAAGGAATTCACTCAAGACTTCTAGCAATTGACAACGCATCGCACTACTGAGGAATTTCGTCGTCTCGATGCGTCACTCCCCATATTCAGTGAAAAAATAAGCAAATACGCGCATCTACATAAGCGATGGCTAGCCAAAATAAATATTAAAATGCTCTCATAAGAACTTTATACATAGGCCATTTCCGAAATACGGAGAGGGAAAAACGAAAAAATAAGTGCATGTAGGGGATAAAACTGAAGATAATGCTGAGTCTTGTACAAAATACAAAGTGATGTGGATTCTGCAGAAAAAAAAAGCCAAGATCCTCTCTGGAAAACAGTTTCTCCTCTCGGTGCGCGACGAAGACAAACACAATCAAAATTCCACTTCCCACATTAGCTCAAGAATTCAACCCAACACCACTGCCGCGAGCAGTCTGTAAGATACTTCGCAGAGCAAGCCCTTGCAGATCGCGCACTCCTCAGGATAAACCTTGGGGGAACTTAATTGGATCACTGTTAAACACAACGCGACACGCAGCCGAAGTAAGATTAGATAAGTTTAAACCTCCCTAAACACAATAAAGGTATTCCAAGGCATCACTTAGTTGGGAGATTAGGGAACGGAGAATCTACGTAGAAGTTATGTTCTCACACAAGATCCCCAGCGTATAGGAACCGCGAGTTGGGAAAGAAGACTTGGCAATAAGATGAAACTTGAAGAAGAATGTCAGAGGTGCTGAAAAAAGGAATCAGTCGCCTGAAAAATGATGGCCCGAAACGAAACAGAAACCTACTTTACTTGAAGAAAAAAACGCCCTAAGCTCAAGATGGGGACCTCACGTCTTCCTCCCAAGAGCGCTAATTCCTATAGATATGATAATAGTATCCCCCAAGGAATAAACAAATACATTACAGCATTCAACTACTTTTGTTCAAATATCCATTCTACCGTAAATAAAATAGAGTAGAATGAAATAAGGTTACCCAAACGAGTTGAGATGCTCACTGTTTTAAGTTACGACCCAATTTCAAAGCCGTCAGATCCCAATCATGCACAAACACCGGTATAATAGTTGAGAAGAAATACGAACATCTACGTTCACAGTTATGAATTATCACATGCAAGTAATGGTAGAGAGAGATATTTTCATTTCTCTGTAGTAACACAAATCAGAGAAGCAGCATAACTCTTCATACGATAAACGCGACTGGTTTCTTGCTTGTTCTGTAGTGAGCATACGGTAAATTGTATTTAGAATCAGTTTCCTCCGCTAGTAAGTTGCGTATGACCACAAATATCCCATCATCAAAAAGTATATAAATCAAAATTTTGAGAGCGCTAATAAAGTAAAGCCCATCCCACATAGGACGCGTGAGTAAGGCCGTCATTTGAGAGCATCAGGGGTGATGGATGGGGACAAGGCGGCCGCGTCTCGCACCATCACGGCAGAACAGGCATAGAGCGCCACCAATTAAGGAGCAGCAGTGCTGTGGGAGCAAGACAACAGCGAAAAGCTGTGCCCAACATAATGTAACGTTCTTTATTGTTTTAACTCATCATTCAGCGCAAGGATGTATCAAAGGCGTAGTTTAATATTTCCGCAGTGTATTTTTGGTTTAGCTTTTGCACTACATCCAAGCGGTATCTTTCCACGCAGGTGTTCATTTATTCGAAAGAATCTTAAACGGCAGCAGAAATAGGTTCACGTATGTAAACTGTAGAATCTTCCTTAAATCTGCATTTCATTAATTTTCGACGTTAAGTTCCAGACACATTCCAATATACACGCCATGACCACTAGACTTCAAAGCTAAGTGCAGCTCACTCAAGTGCCAAGACTTAGAAATAATTTTCGCGTTCTGCCTCTTACGCACACATATTCAATGAAGAAAATACGACGGGAGTGGCACACACACACAGTCCGTCTCTAGTCATTTCTCTTAATCCTGAGGTATGCAAATATGCAAGAGCATTAACATTTCCCAGGAACACCAAATGCGAGCATTATAACCTTTCCATCACTCGTAAAAACGCGAGCTGGTAAGGTGCTCAAAACATAAGTTCTGTATAGATGTGTGGCTGCAATTTATGCTATAATTTATCACACAATAACTTATGGCCCTACCTTGAAAAGAAATATATGAACAAGGAACGACCATGTTCTTGTCCTAATTCCATAGAAATAAAATTTTTAGAGAGTACAAAATCCTTCCTAAAATGAGGTTTACTACAGTGATAATCTGAGAAATTCAATCAGGAATGCAGTAATTAACACAAGCAATATCAAATAATAGAAAACTGTAAGAGCACGTGGATTCATTGACTCGGAGAAAAATAGTTCACGTAAAATGGAACAGATGTGAGAGTGCTGTTTATCCAAGATCTGTGAATGCATTTCTAAACACTGACTGCAGCAGGTAAACCTGAAGTTTAACATTCAACTCAATCTTAAAGTCAATTGTAGTAAGCAATGTTGAAAATAACAAACATTAACTGGATCGTGCCTTCATATTGTTTTGACTAAGTTCGTATGAAAATTGAATTTGGGGACTACTGGTCGGTCAGCAGCATTAAGAAAACATCCTCAGTGACCACCGGTGGCTCACGTCGCAGCCAAAGCGTTAAAAATTCACCTAATAAACCACAAACGGAACCGTATAGATGAAATAATCGAGTGAAGTGCCACAAACTCAGGGCTGGCGGAGAGCGAAACCTTGTAAGCTGCAGTCGATGACGTAGGCTGGAGCAGCTCACAGGGCGGGGAAGCTGGGCGCACAGTTAAAGGGTTCATTTTCTTGGCAATATAACTTTAATACCCAAATCAACGTACAAGAACTGTCTTTAATAAATTTATAACATTTGGTGATCGCTATTTTATCGATTAATATAATCACAGTAGAAAGACATTTTAGAAGTTACATTTTTAGCTCGCATAGCAAGTTCTTGATGCCGGCCTGCACTGCCGTAATTCTGTGGCATCGGAATCGATCTCAGAAAATAAACATCAGCATCGACTTGTTTTTGTCTAAGTAGCTAAAAAATCACGCACGGCATTGCCCATAAGGAGATAGCTATCTATCGGTCATAATTTTATTCCTCATAGGTCATTATTTTACAAAGTTTATTAACCCAGTCGGAAATCATGGTTGTGATTATGGTAGAATATAGTGGTGTTCAAGAGATTAAAGTCGATTA